>JAPQRQ010039965.1:0-22697 GCA_037367365.1 Apogon talboti | reverse complement strand
TTATTTATTTGTTCATTTTTATTTTTTTTATTTGGCATAGACAATATTCAGCACATAAAGTACCAGATATACCTAAATGGATGCTGGACAAGGGCCAAGTGATGCCCAGATTACATAGAAACATCATCAATTATACTAAGTCAAAGCCACACACCCTAGGAGAAAGACAACACAATTAAACAATGTACAAAAACACTAATATCCCATTTTCAACCGCAAATAAATTAACACTATCTTCCGACCAGGGAGCACACTATCAGCAATCCATTAAAACCAGACACTTCATCAGGATGTATATGTTAAAGTTAAAGGTTACATTAACTGTATTCCACACTTAAACATAGAGGGTGATGGTATTGCACGTTAATTTTGGATATATGAAACAGAAAAAAATAGGAGGTTGAATTTGATCTGTGCCAATGAAAAGGCAGTGATTATACATTAATGAGAACATATATGAAAATATATTAAATTCATGCAATTAGATCCTCCTAAATCTTAAAGACAGGACTTTTACTGCAGGCTATCAATGTTGACAACTCAATGAAAAATATTACTTCATTACCAGAGTTGGAATTGAAAGTACAGGCTTTCATTCACAGAAAACAAGTATGGAGAATGTACTGAGGTACCAAACAAACGCTGGCCTCATCTGCTCTCTCAGGTGTGTGTCAATACAGGAAAAGCCCAGGTCAGCTCTCTACCCCTAATTAATTAATTAATTACAAGATAAATAACGGCATTAAAAAAAACGCATTTAATTGGATTTTATTTTTACACTCCAGACAACACGGAATGTTTCTCAGTGCACAGGTTTCTAGCATACTGATCATACCGATGCACTGAACAAGCGCAAGAGGCAACGTTGGGCTAATAAATAACAGTATCTGACAAGGATGAGACCACGTTGCTTGGCCCAGTGGACGGGAGATTTACATTTAAAAAACTTTTGGGTAGTGTGATGTAGGGATCTATTTGATTATGCACAGCTATACTAAGGATGTGGTTTGACACAGTATATTCCCATGTCACGTCACTTGTTTTGTTCTGCACCACAGTTGAGCTGAGAGTTGATGCTATGTACTGTGCAATCAATGAAGTTTAAACAGTTAAAAGAACAGTTAAAAGGCACTGTTTTGTCATCATTATAACTTTACATGATGTCAGAAGTGCAAGAATGGCAAAGTTCAATCCTCGACTTCAGTTTCGACTTCAGCCATCCTGAACATTAGTTGGAATGGAAACAGCATTTCTTTTGCTACAGGACTGCGGTGAAACTAAACAAAGAGGAAGAATATGTACAGGTCTGTTTGCGGGCAAAAGCACTCGGGAAAGCGGCTGAACAGATGTATGACATTCACTTTTGGAGTTGGAGAGGTTGAGATTTATGACACTATAATGGAGAAGGTCGATAACTATTTAGTGCTGAAAGTTAATGTGATCCATGAACGTGCTCAATCCCATCTGCGTGCTCAGAAGCCCGGAGAGTCTGCGGAGGAGTACATTCACAGCCTTCACGAACTAGCAGATACTTGTGACTTTGGTGTTGCAAAAGGTGAAAATATCCGTGACAGACTAGTTATTGGAATTATAGACAAGGAATTGTCTGAGAAACTTCAATTAATGCCAGATTTGACGCTTGGAAAAGCAGTGGAACTTGTGCGACAGTCAGAACAAGTGAAAGAGCATATCAGTGAACAAGCAGGTAGTGGCGGTGCTCAGCTAAACGAGATGGCGTGCAGACATCAGTGACAGCAGTTCAAAGGAAACGGAAGAACCAAAAGCAGCAGACAGGGACAAACTCCAAGCAACAAACAACATCAGACTGAAAGCACAAGTGAGTGGAAATGTAAGAGATGTGGTAGAAACCATGGAAGGAATGACTGTCCAGCAAAGAATGCAGCTTGCAGATGTTGCAGTAGAGTGGGTCACTTTTTGATTGTGTGCCATACACCTGAGATGAATGCTGTAAGTGCACCACAAGAGGGCGCCATTGACACACATTTCTTGGTGAAACAAGACAAGTAGTGGAGAATATGAACAGACTATTTCTCTTCCACTACTGGACACTGATGTAGATTTTAGAATTGACACAGGCACTGACATCAGTGTAATTTCTGAGAAGATATTTTCTAGTTTAAAATGCAAACCTCAGCTGACAACTGTGAATGCTAACCTTGAAAGTCCAGGAGGAAAGCTACACTACAAAGGACAGTTCATAGCCACAACTACTGTGAAGGACAAGCAGTTCAAGATACCTGTATTTGTGGTGACTGGACCTATAGTAAACAACCTCCTTAGACGTGAAGCATCAGTGGCAATGGGGTTAGTCAAAAGACGGGAGGAATTGAAGTCATCAGCTCCAATTGAGGTAGGCTTATTAAAAATTAAGCCAATTCAAATTAGCCTAAAAGAGAATGCTGTCCCATACAGTGTCACAACAGCTAGAAGGATCTCTGTGCCCATGCTATCTAAAGTCAAGATGGAGTTAGACAGAATGATGCAGTGTGGTGTAATAGAACAAATAAAAGAACCAACACAATGGTGTGCTCCTATAGTCGCAGTCCCCAAGAAATCTGGGCAGATAAGAATATGCGTGGACCTGAAACAGCTTAATAAGGCAGAAAGAGAAATGTTTGCTCCCCACCATCGATGATATCCTTCCTAGACTAGCACAAGCCAAAGTCTTTTCACTCCTTTATGCTGCAAGTGGTTTCTGGCAGTTACCCTTGGATGATGAAAGTGCAAAGCTGACAACATTCATTACGCCTTTTGGCAGATATTACTTCAGAAGAGTAACTTTCGGAATAACTAGTGCTCCTGAAATCTTTCAGAGAGAAATGTCAGAACTCCTGAAACATCAAGATGGCGTGGCAGTCTTCATGGACGACATCTTAGTCTACAGAAACACAGCAGAGCAGCATGGACAATGACTTCAAAGCACACTGCACACAATTGAGAATGCAGGACTGAAACTGAACACAGAGAAGTGTCTGCTGAGACAGAGCCAGCTCCGTTACCTGGAACATAATAGACAGCGAGGACATATGCCCAGACAAGACGAAGATCGTGGCCATTACCAACTTAGAGCCACCAGAGAATGTCTATGACTTGAGAAGAATGCTAGGCATGGTCCATTAGTTGGGTAGGTATGTTCCACATCTGTCTGAGGTGACAAGACCACTGAATGAGCTCCTGAGAAAGGATACTGTGTGGACCTGGGGCCCGGCACAAGATGGAGCATTTCACAAGGTGAAGTGTCTGATCACAGAAGCACCCATTTTGGGGTTTTATGATGTGACAAAGAAAACCTTTGTAAGTGCTGACACCAGTACTTATGGGATAGGTGGAGTTATCCTACAGGACCATGGTGGCATACTGAAGCCAATAGCCTATTGCTCAAGACTGCTTACTGATGCAGAGAAATGCTATGCCCAAATAGAAAAAGACTGTTTAGCCTCTGTGTGGGCATGCGAGAAATTCTCCAGATTCCTGTATGGCCTAGAAAGCTCCACCCTTCAAACAGATCACAAACCTCTTGTTCTACTGATAAACGCTAAAGACCTTCACTCTGTCCTGCTGAGATGCCAAAGGCTGGTTATGAGACTGATGTGCTACAACCCAGTTGCTGTGTATGTGCCTGGCAAGGAACTAATGGTAGCCGATGCACTGTCAAGACACCCCCAATCAGTCATCACCGCAGATGTCTGCGAACTGATTCAGGAGGTGGAGGCCTATGAAGAAGCAGTCAGCAGTACATGGCCCATCTTGCCAATGAAACTGGACATTGTCAGAGCAGAGACTGAGAAAGATAGAGATATGGGAAAGGTGAGGCACTATGTCAGCACTGGTTGGCCCAAGTATACAGCCAATGTTCCACATACTGTGAAGCCATACTTCCATGACAGACAGCACTTATCTGTTTCCCAGGGGTTAGTGCTACATGGCGACAGAATTGTCATCCCCCATAACATGCATGGAGACATACTACAGAAAATTCACAGTGGTCATCAAGGCATTGTGAAATGCCAAGAAAGGGCCTAGATGAGTGTCTGGTGGCCCGCCATTGGAAGAGACATCCAGCAGTTAGTCAGCAGTTGCAAAGTCTGTCAGGAATCACGACCAACACAGAGAAAAGGACCACTGCTGCCGACCCCTCTGCCTGCCCGTCCATGAGAAAGAGTAGGGGTGGACATATGCGAGATGAACAAACAGTATTATCTTGTAGCTGTAGATTACTTTTCAATACATATTGAGATTGCACATCTTCCAAACCTGTCTGGACACGTGCCAGACTGAAGTGCATTTTTGCAAGATGGGGCTGTCCCAACATCCTCGTTACAGATAATGGCCCATAGTTCTCAGGCCGAGCTTTCCAGCAGTTTGTGAAAGACTATGACTTTCAACATGTGACAACCAGTCCCCATTTTCCCCACTCTAATGGAGAAGCAGAAAGGGCTGTACAGACAGCGAAGGAAAATCTTGAAACAGTCAGACCCTTTTGCAGCTCTGTTGAGCTATCAAACTACCCCTCTCCAAGCCACTGGGGTGAGCCCGGCGCAACTGATGATGGGAAGGCAAATAAGGACAACGATTCCCACTCTAGAGTCACACCTGCAGCTTTCATGGCCTAACCTACAACATGTGAGACAGGCAGATGCGAAAGCCAAAGGGAATTACAGGCACAACTTCAACAGAAGACACAATGTCAAAGACTTACTTGAGCTAAGCCCTGGAACTACAGTCGCCTTGAAGCTTGATGGTGAGTGAGGATGATGGAAAACTGGCAAAGTGTTCAAGATGTGTGAGACACCAAGATCCTATCTCATACAAACAGAGAAAGGAGTACTGTGTCGCAATTGTCATCATTTGATGCCCACAAATGAATTGGAAGATAGCCCTGGAGCACCAGAGCAAGAAACAACTGCTCCAGAGTAACCAACACCTGCACAGGACGAGCAACCCAACAAAGGCAGTCAATCACATCCAAGTTCCAGAGAGCAACCACCACCAGTAGAGGCCTCACCATCCCTGGTGAAAACACACAGTGGTCGAGTTGTGAAGTCTCCTGGGAGATTCAAAGACTTTGTGTAAAGACTATTAATCTTTCTTTCTTTACAGGATCAAGACTTGGTTAAGGACTGAGAGAGACCAACAGTATAGTTTCAGAAATCAAAAGTTTAATCTTGAATCAAATAATGGAATTTATGTTGATGGATTAAAGAAATGCCTCAGCCAGAGATAAGTTAGCCTGAGAAGTATACATTTGTTGTTTATTGTTTTTTGAGAAGTACAGTATATGTTTATTTAGACAGTTGTTAAATGTCTGCTTAGTTAACTCAAAACGAAGGGTGATGCAATGTAGGGATCTATTTGATTATGTGCAGCTATACTAGGGATGTGGTTTGACACAGTATATTCCCATGTCATGTCACTTATTTTGTTCTGCACCACAGTTGAGCTGAGAGTTGATGCTTTGTACTGCGCAATCAATGAAGTTTAAGTAGACAGTTAAAAGACACTACTTTGTCGTCATTATAACTTTACAGATAGAAGAAAGACTATGCCACAAAGAGTTTGGATACCACCACAGAATTCAAGCCTCCAGTACCAACTAAATGCTAAACACATTGCAGCTAGTACAAACACCAGAGCTGACAATAAGACTAATGCTCCTGTTACCACCAAGCAGACTCACCAACCGACACTCTACCAAGATAATGGGTTTGAGAGCTAAGATGAGTGAGTCCATGTCTGCTAAATGCAAAACTCACTGGTGTCATGGATTGCAGTGGACTGTAGACCACTGTAGAAGATCAGGGGTAAAAAAAAAGGTGATTGTAGTGTATTTGGAGTTTCAGCATTTAATGACTAGGGGTTTCTTCTCAAACTGAACATTTATTTTAAAACATGCCACAACTTACAGAACACGAACAGGTAACTGGCACTCGACATCTTGAATATAAATTTTTTGCCAACACAATCTATCTTCCAGTTTTAACACATTTCAAAATAAAAACACTTCCTGAAATTTTATAAATTAAAGCATCATCTGACCCCACTCATGAACTGCTGTGCAGACAATTTTAAACAAAATCCAGCAGCTTTATGACACTGAAAAGCAAGTTAAAGGGAAAGGGGGACTGAGGTCAGTTAAGGGACCATTTTTTGTTGTCTTTTTTTTTTCTTTACCATTTTAGATGGTATGGCACTTACTGTTTATGACACTTTAACTGTTGGCCTGTTTATTTTTGGCTAAGGATATTTATTTATCACTTTACTACTCTTCTGAAATGTACTTGAAAGTACTGGTTATTTACAAAACAAACATGTTTAGTAGATTATTTAAAGTAATAAACAGGATTTGGTTGTTTAAACTTATATATGTGTCTATTGATTGATTTAGTTATCTTCCCAAATCTGTTTGAATTGGAAAATGTTGCTTCTGGTGTCAAATATTGATATGCAATTAAAATATGACTAATTCCAATTAATTAATCAAAAGGTTAATAATTAGTTTGATTAATTTTTTTCACTGAGTCCCACCACCTAGGGACGCCAAGGTGCTTAACTTCCCTTCCACACAAACAAGACTTGCATGCATTACCATGTGCAGGATTAAAGTAGGATTTTATCACCCTCTAAGTACATAATGATCACATTACCCCACAGTATTCGTGCAGTATATGTTTGGAACAAAAATCAATACAAATGAGTTAACCATTGGTATTGCTTGATCTAAACAAAGAATTCCCCCATTGTAATGAGCTCTCTCAATCTCATCTCCCATAATACACATTAATAACATTGTTACATCATGGCAACTGTTTTTTAATGTGAGGGAAGCTACAGTTGTGTCCACAAGGTCAAAACCCTTCATTAACATTCTTGCCAGTGAGCCAACAAAATGGCCTCATTTTTTTTCCTGTTGGAAGCTCTTCTGCAGCTGTGGTACATTTCTTTCCAAAAATCAATAGCTGACGCCGGCTCGCCTCGGCAACTTTCTTCTCCTCGTCTACTGCGTGAGCTATGAGGCCTAGCGGTCAAACGTCAGCTCCGCTCCTGCTTGCCGGGCACTCCACTATTCAATAAAGTCGAGTCAAGTCGGATCTCTTCAGTCTGTTCCTTTTGCGTCTGTGTCTTTGCCCTGTTTCTCCCTTCTGATTTTCTTTGGAAGGAGGTGCAGAGGGAATAAACATCCACGGGGACTAAAACTCAAGTCAAATCACGTCCTATTCTGCAGCTGACTTCACTAGGGATTTGCCTCTGCATCAGGATTGATTTTTTTTTCCCTCCCTTATATGAGGTCTATACATATTTGTGCCTTGTACAAGTCAGATTGTTCACCCAATCACAAAAAATTGCAAATGATGTACTTTGAGGTTAGTCTGGAAATTGAACTTGGGATAGCCCCTTTGAGATATAAAAAGTAAAAGTACATAAAAAAAAAAACAACTTAATTTCCATTCAACTTATGTACTTTGTGCGTACAACATACATCAGGGTTTCATGTTGAGGAAATGATCCAGCTGTACCTCACATAAAACTGCCAATTGTGCAGGTAATAAAGACACAGAGATATTCAGGCTTTAATTTTAAACATGTTTTAACATTACTTCAAAAATAAATAATTGTCTTTCACATTTTCCAAAGTTGTTGGACAGTTCTTATGTAAGGAAGATGCAAATCAGAGACTTCAGTTTTAGTGGTGGGATCTAGGGTTATTATAATTAATAAAATCTAATACTAAAATGAAAGCTGAAGATGACAGCACTCATGCAAACTTATAATGACAGAATCTATTATCATCTGTTATTATCCTAACATCTATTCCTCTGATGCACATAAATGTACCCCATACTTTAATACAAAGGTTGGGTGTAGATAGAAAATGATATAAGGTTGGAGGCTATGTAATGTAAAATCTTGCACTAAAGGAGGTTCGATGATTTGCAGATTTGAGTTTGCCTGGGAGGCCTGACACTGTTCAAAACAACCACCTGTGTTTGGAAACAGCAAGGCTCCATCTAGGTCATGAAATCATCTTTGTAAACAACTAAAATCAGAGTCAGGCACCTGCAGGATTTCTTGATTCCAATCACGAATCTGTCTGGTGATTATGATTATCCATCTGGTCATTATGATGGTGAATATTAACAGACACATTCGGACTCTATGTCATACCTGACAGTAACCTCGTTATCTCTGGAGTTGTGGACTAATGGTGGGATGTAATTAAAACTCGCTGAAAGCATTTTTTGTATTTCTCCATTATACATTTACTGTCAAAATAATTACCATAATTATTTATTTATAAAAATATTTACTAGCAATAATTGTGGAGGCTGCAAGAATGGTAAGAACAGGACATTTTATAGTCTGATGTGTATTGATGTGAATTACATTTGTGGTGAATTTGATGTCAAATGAAACTAAATCTATGACAAATGGAACACTAAATATATGTATGGTTTAGTGTAACACCTCTAGTAGCAGTGGGGCTGTTAAAAAGGCAGAGAAGACAACTACTTTTTGACTGTCGACGTGTTTATTAGACCTCGGATGCAGACAGTGTGTTTTGGTGAGAAGCTGAATGTCTATCTGAAGAGTCCTTTAAATGTGAGACGGAGCTAAGTGAATGAATATTATCTAAACGACACAAATAATTATGACCATTACCCTGGAGCCAACACAATGGCTTCCATTCAATTTCAGAATTGACTTTCTGGTTTTATTTCTCATTATTATGGCTTTAACTACATGGTAATCTGGCACCCCATATCTTTTGAACTTGTTGTGAGAGCTGAACCAGCTCAGCCCCTCAGGTTGTCTGGAAATGGTTGTGACTCCCTGTCTCCATGATGACAGATGAAAATGCTGTTCAGCTGTTCATGCTGCTGGAACATCCTAACCAATCACATTAGAAATATTCTTTTTTTTCTTCTTTTTTGGTCTTCTTGAAGTACTTCTAATCATTATTTTGTTTCCTATAGTTTTTCACTTTGGTTTCTATTTAGTCATCAGCAGGTTCATTATGTAAGGTCTGAGTGAATGTGGTGACCCAAAACAGTTTCACAAGAGCATAACTTTCAATAATTTTTGTAAGTCAGACTTGCTCAGGGTGCAGAAACCACAGCTGTAATTCTTGTACAGTAATAATTATGTAATTCTTACAGTCATTATTTCTTCAGTAGCAGTAACACAACATGTTACACAAACTGTCAGTGAAAGCAGACAAACCCTTACACTTTAATGTGGACAGGCGCTGAAAGGATTACTAAAATGAACCCAAATAAAGTCAGTAGTCCAGTGACCTGTGCAAATGATATTTATACTTCAAACTCTCTCTGCACTCTCTGTAAGATACTGCAATTACACTGATACATGGGCCTTTTAAAACAAATGTTAGCTGAGTAAAGGAGCCTATTTATGTATTTTCTGCCTCTTCCTTATCTTCTGCCAAATTAAGAGGGCCCAGCCCTAACTCAAAGGTTACTAATGTTGACAACTGTATTGAAAATAATTACTTTGATGAACATTGTGTAATTTTACCAAAATAACTCATGAATCACTGTATCAGTATTTATAACACTTCATAAATCATATGAAGTGACTTTTAAGACATATATTAACAGAACAAACATCTGAAGTAATTACATTAGCTTTATTACTGGGTTTTATTCATAGTCATGTTCAGTTAGTTGCTGGCCTTTAATTCATTAATGGTTTTTAATGCTGTGTTTGTCTTGACTATGTTTAGGTTTTTTCTTACACTATTCACATAGTTTTTTTGGTTGCAAATGTTTGCCACACTCTTTGTGTGACATGTTGTGTTTCCTGGAATGAAATGTGCAATAACAGTTTTGCCTTCTTCCTATCTTATAACCCCTATCAAATACATTTTTCCAAAAGATTTGTGTGGGACAGGATAAATATGTTACATTATTGTGTTTATACTATTCTATTTTTTCTTTCTTATTTGTGTATGTAAATCTAAACCCTGAAATATGAGGGGCCATACAAGACATAATTCATTCTTACTCTCTCACATACATATATTCTCACTCTCACATACATATATTTTCCTGTCACACACACTGTGAGGGACCGATGGTCATAAAAGGAACACACAGCACTTAATCAAAATAACGGCTTGTATTTAGCCCAAAAATGATTATTTAAACAATAAATTGGCCTATTAAAGAGGTCAAAGTATCAAAAGAGTTTAACAGAAAAAACCAAGTCTAACTCCCAACTTAACACAACATGAAACATAAGACAAAGACCCCCCATAGAACACACACAAGGGACATTTAAGCTGGCTGATCAAACCATCTGGACACACAGGGGAAAACTATACTCACCAAATTGACATGACACTACAATCAAATAAACTAGACAGGAAGTTAAGTTTTACCAAACAATCAAAGTGAAAATAATAAATGGAAATTGAAATGAATTAGCAAATCTAACATAAACTAATACATTTTAAAGTAATTTAAGCAAAGCTCCTTTTAGTTCAGGCCAGGGCGGGGATCTGAGGCCGCGCCCCTGGCTGACACCTTCAGAGTCAGTATGTGGGAGGGTCAGCCCTCCCACATACACACATATATTCTCCTCACACACACACATATATTCTCCTCTCACACATACATATATTCTCCTCTTACATACATATATTCTCCTCTCACATACAGTATATTCTCACTCTCACACGCACAATCCCATACACAAAGTTCCTCCCGAAGCAGGAAGTCACTCACAAACCAGGAGCATTCAATGTGGCATTGAACGCTGCTGTCTATTCGAGCGAATGCGTCAATGGAGCCTCCATCTTGGCACGGGGTAGAGCTCCTTTCAAATGAATGAACGTCAGTCGGGGCCAAGGTGTATACAGACTTAAATCACAATACATTGTCAAATTAAATGTTTCATTAGTTACAAATGTCAGACCTGTATTTATGACCGAGATATGAGTAAAATGATAGAGAAAAGCAGTTTCTGTCAGTATAGTCTACTTTATGTTGAAAATGTAATGTGCATATAGGCAATTCTACCCCGTCCCAAGATGGCGGCTCCATTGACATTTGCTGAGAGACTGAATGCGACATCTACTATTCATATCTATGAGAATGTCCTTACCTCATGTTAAACAACAGAAACTCAAAATGATGCTATTCAGTCATCCTACTTTGTTTCCAAGTGGACTTTTTTATTGTTGGAGTAAGTAGCAATGAAAATTACATCATAGTTTTTTTTAATAATGTCTCTGCAGAATTCAAATGTGATATATCATTCCAAAATTGGCTTTGATGGTCTGATCTATAAGGCTTTTGATTTGTATACTTTATATATAAGATTTGCATCGAGCTCTTATCCAGCACGCAGTTTGGGTGAAATCAGTTTGTTGCCACGTGCCATCAGAAACTCTAGACTGAAAAAAAGAGTCAAATATTAAATGTTATATTAATTAAAACTACATGAGACGCATTGACACTCATGCAGTTTGTTTTCCTTGTTGTAGACACAGTAGAACACTAATAGCCATAAACAAATTAGGAACATTTGCCACTGGAAGCAACGAAAGATGCTTATTTTCATTTTTATACATATATTAAATTTATATCAACATTTGTACATGATACAATAAATTTGAATACCTTATATCAGCTGAGAGTTTTCCCTCAAAGGCCTCCCTTATTCAATTACTGACTGTTGTCTGGTTCCAGGATTTCTGGAATTCAAATCCATTTAGTATATGTCCTTATCCATGGACCCATTGCTTTGTAGGATGCCTAACGAGGACTCTGCTTGACGGTGACGGAAGAAGTATACCATCTTTGTTGAAAGTGTTGTGGTAATGTGTTCTGGCCCTGCAAAATAAAGCAGGCATTATATCTGATATAGATCCTTAATTGGATTCTATTCTGTCAACCTGGCACAAATACTACTACTCTTTGAAGTGTTGGTTACGTATCTCCATGCATGTCTTTCAGCAATGGGTGAAAACTGGTGACAGTTCATGAAACCATGTCACACTCTTAAAATTAAAATCACTGCAAAATATCTTATTATCTGATACTGTTGTAGGCTTAACTGCTTTAAGTTCAAGAATGCATAAAGTGATGGTGATGCTGGAAGTACAGCTTTACTTACAAGAGCAGAGCTACATAGAGTACATGTATCATGCCTATTCTCACCTAGTCTACAATGCTTTATTAACTCATACACAACACAGCCTTCTTCCAGCGAGATTAATCTCAAGAAAATGAGCTTGAGTGGTCAAAACAACGAACAGTAACAACTTAATGTATGTTCTGTGCATTTTAAATAGAGGCAACTGTACTTGGGCTTTTATCAAAAATGTTTCGCCACTCCCCAAGTGGCATCCCCAGCTCTGCCCAGCTCTGCAGAAGTGAGGAAACCACTCGGTGAGTGGCGAAATGTTTTCAATAAAAACCCAAGTACAGTTGCCTCGATTTAAAATGCACAGAATAAACATGACCTGGATGAATGAGAGCATTCACAGACAACGTAATGTATGTCTTAGCAACAGGGGTCACTAAATTAGCAAAAGTAGGCTAGTTAGCATTTAACTGGTCAGTTTACCATTCCACTAACATGTAAGCTGTTCTTACCTTTTCCTTGCCCTGGTGCTCCAATTGCCAAAATGTCTCTGGCTTTGATATCGCAAAGACCGCTGCGATCCTCCAGTTTGTGCATGTGTCCCCGCTGCTCCTGCTAATCCGACCTGGTAGCTAGCAGATTTGAAAAGGTCTCTCATTTTACTTTCCACCAAGCTGTGCGCAATGTCTGCTGCATCTGCATGGGTTGAGTGCTGCACAAGGCACGATGACAGCGATGTGACAGTTTAATGGGGTGAGAGGATATGTTTTAATACTCCTGTTGCTTGCTGCAGTACTTGCGGGTTTTTACCTCCTTCCATGCTCAGTCAGGACCGTAGTTTTTTACTGTCAATGGTCCGGGCCTGAACGTGAACGTGACCTACCACCTACCACTCCCTCTCAGCCAATCACAGCGCGACAAAAGATCTGCCTTCCGTTTCCACTATACCACATTCTTTTCCACTATTCTTTCTCCCACACACATACTGTATATTCTCACTCTCACATACATATATTCTCACTGTTACGTGCCCCAGAGGACTGAGAGCCACAGTAACAATTTCTGTTTGGTCCTGATGTGGACCGGACCTGTAAAATACAGATAAAGTTCAGCAGCAATGAAGACAGGGAGCACTTAGTTCTTCATCCAGATTGTGTCTGAGGATGGGGCAGAAGTTCCCAGCTGGAGAAAACCTGGGGCGCAACTGCTCCTGTGAATAAAAGTTGCACCCGGATGCTGCTTACATTTATCATATGTCTTCACATTCTACATGAAATATAAAATGTCATGACTGTCAATTAACTTTCCAGGGCAACATTAAACCCTTTAAAACAAAGGAAATTATTTTCCAGCCGTCTAAATTAAATGAATCCAAAAAAATGGTCCTACTATTTTTGGCATATTCGCTTCCCAACAACAAAAGTGGCTCCTGACACTTTCTTTCAACAAAACAATTTCTCTAGAAGAGACTTGTCACTCTCTTAAAGAAACCAAAGTGCTTGCAAAATACACACCTTTAAAACTGTATATCCCTGAGAACTGTGTGTGTGTGTACTATTGCTTTTCAATAGTCTAGTGTTAGGTAGGTATATGAGGGTTGAGTGAGAGGTAACTGGATCAGGGGGAATTGAGGGAAAGGGACTTGAATAACGGGGATACATGAGACTGAAGGTAAGTATGATTGGGGGGACTAGAGGTGAGGTGGGCATGAGAGGTGGGCATGAGGACAGCATCTGCTGCATGTGCTTACATGTGAGATGGCCCAGGGATGAGTAGGTGAACATGTGCCTTGGTTGTCTTTCCCTTACAGACCATCTTGGTGGCACTGGGGGGCTTAACTGTGAATCATTTTGGGGAAGCTCCTGCTCTCTGTCTGACTGGGGTTCATAAGGAACTGTCTGCCTGTTGTTCTCTGATTCTGTTTGTGGAGGCATGACCTTTTCCTCTTCCAGCTGTGTTTCAGCTCCCAGTGGTTCAGGGCCTGTTTCAGTAATGTCTGAACTTCCATTTGACTCTGATTATTCTCATGCTTTCAAACTGACTCTGATACCACTGCATCCCTATAATGAGTCTCTCTGGTCGGCATTCTTGGGTTTGGTTTGTGCTGCTCATAAGGAGTTGTTCTTGGCTCAGGCCAGAATTCAGGGATTCTCAACCAGTAACTCTACTGAATCATCACCCGAGTCAGATGTTTCAGCATCTTGGTCTCTCAGATCACTTACTTTTGTCTGCTGGTTTCTCGTTTTCGTGGTGGTCTTTGAAACTGGTTTGGCTGTCTGTGGTGGGAACTGTACTGCGAGGTCATTGACAAGCAGGAGCAGGTTTCTATGTAGTGTTCATGTTTTCTCTTTGTCACTGGCCTCAGAGTGGATGACATATACTGGGTTATCTGAAATTTGTTCTTTGACCATATAGATTCTATTTTCCCAATAGGAACGTAATTTGCTGGGCCCACCTCACTCACCCAAGTTTCTCACCAACACTCTATCTCCCAGTTTTAGGACCACTCCTCTCACCTTCTGATCATAATAGGACTTGCCCTTTGCACTAGAAGACCAGCTCATAGTATTAGCTATACGGTACACTTCAGTCATCCTCTTGCACCACTTATCAGCATATTCTCTGTGAGTCACTGAATCTGTCTTTTCTGCCAGACCAAACAGAAGGTCTACAGGGAGGCAAGGGTGTCGACCAGAGAGTAAGAAGTGAGGCGAGTACCCAGTGGATTCATGCTGGGTACAGTTATAGGCATGCACAACCTGTGGAAGATGTTCTTTCCATCTCACCTTCTCTTTATCTGTTAATGTACGCAGCATCTGTAACAATGTGCGATTGAACTGCTCGGCTGGATTTCTTTGGGGGTGGTACGGAGATGTTCGAGAATGTTCTACTCCAGAAAATTGTCTGAGTGTTCTGAACAGTTCATTCTCGAACTCTCACCCCAGGTCATGGTGTAGCTTATTTGGAAATCCAAAACGAGTCATAAAATCACTGTCAATCCGTTCCGCAGCCGTCCGGCCACTTTTATTTTTTGTATCAGATAGGCCTGTGCAAACCTTGTGAAATGGTCAATCATGACCAATATGTACTCATAGCCCCTTTGCTCTTTTTGAGATGCAGATAGTCTATGCCGACTAGTTCAAGAGGTGAGTTGGACTTCAGGCTGCTCATAGGGGCTCGTACATAGACAGTTGGCTTTTTCTGAGCTATGCAGCAGCATTTCTTAGTGACATAATCTTCTATGCACCTTTTCATATAAGGTCAATAGAACCTTTCTCAGGCCAGGTGTAATACCCTCTGTGCCCCGACATGTCCCATGTTATCATGGAGGTGAGTTAATACAAGGGACTGGTATTTGTGAGGTAGGACTAACTGTTTCCTTCCTGGTGTCTTTCAGTACAGGACTCCATTCTCAAGGTCCAGATGGTTCCATTCATGGAGGATCTTACGAGTGGTTCCTTTCACTGCCCAATGGATCTCATCTGTGACTTCACTATTTGACTCTTTAAGCTTTATGACCTCCCCAATTGTGGGGCCTTCTCTCTGGGCTTGAGACAACTCATTAGAGCTTATTTCGTTTAGGGGTGTGCGAAGCTGTAGGATCTCGTCACCAGAGGTGACAAGAGGAACAGTTACCCAGGCAACATCCTTTCTCTGAGCTGCTTGACTTCCCTCCCAGGCTGCATTTACTACATCCTGCGACAACTCCTCTGTACATGTGGAGACATAACTGTCAATATCAAGCAGGACTCTGGAAAGCGTGTCCGCATCAGTGTTAACTCTCCCAGGTCTGTGTCTGATGTCAAAGCAGAAGTCTGATAACTCTCCCACCCAGCGGTGACCAACCACTTTGAGCTTGGCTGTATTCATCACCTATATGAGAGGGTTATCATCAGTGTATATGGTGAAGTGTGGAGCGTAAAAGAGATAGTCCCAAAACTTTTCACACACTGCCCATTTTAAAGCGAGTAACTCTAGCTTGCCGCTGTGCAAATGATAGTTTTTCTCTGCAGCAGTTAGGGTTCGTGATCTGTATCCAATGACATGCAACTTTCCGTTCTGCTGCTGGTAGAGAATGGCACTGAGGCCTTGCTCTGATGCGTCAGTATGCAGAACAAAGGGCTGATTGAAATCTAGATACGCAAGAATGGGGGGATGGGTTAACATGTCAAACAGCTCCTCTAGCACATTTTGGTGCATGGTAGTCCACTCTATTAGTGCCCTTGATGACAGCTGTGGGCTCCTTGCTTTACTCTGACAGGGTTGTGCTGGTGTTGGGGGGGTCTTACTCTGGAGTAACTCATATACTGTAATGGCTTTGCTATCTTTGAAAAGTTCTGTATGTAAGAACGGTAATAAGACAGAAACCTGAGGATTCTCCGAAGATTACTTACAGTGTGTGGGGTTTTGGTTTTCAGGGCTAAGACAGCGTCAAGGTCTTTGGGGTCGACTCGAACACCCATAGCACTTACAAGGTGCCTTACATAACGAACTACCCCCTTGAACATCTCACACTTCTCAGGGCGGAGCTTTACTCCCTGACCCTGCAAGGCCTGGAACACTTCACAGACCACCTCTACATGGTCTTCAAAAGACCCTGAATAGCATAGAATGTCATCAAGGTACAGTATGCCACACTCATCTCTCAGAGAGCTCAGCATCTCCTCCATGGACCTCTGAAAAGCTGCAGGTGCATTAGACAGACCAAAGGGAATCTGTACCCACTCGTAAAGCCCCCAGGGTGTGATTAAGGCAGTAATGAAGTAATGATGAAGGCAGATGGCGTGAGCCCTCAGCCACAAACCCCTGGTGGTAAGTTTTACCTTGGTCAAGAATACTGAACCAAGAGTACCCCCCTAAGGTGTCCAACAGGTCGCATATACGAGGTAACGGGTGTCTGTCTGTTATCGTTTTCTGATTTAACAGATGGTAGTCAATGCAGAGACGTAGCATGCCATTCTTTTTCCGAACACACACTACAGGGGCAGAGAAGGAGGACTTAGATCTGACTATCCATCCCTTCACAAGGAGGTCCTGGATATATTCCTTAACCTCCCTCAGCAGTGGTTTTGGAATGGACATTTACGTCCTCTGCACAGGAATGTCATCTTTTAGATTTATCACCATTTGCAGTCTAGGGTTGCAGCCAATGTCATTTGAATTTCTTGCAAAGGCCTTGGACTCAAACAGCATTCTCTGGCCACTTCTTGTTGTTCTTCCAACAAGTGACTAAGGTTTACTGGTGGATGCCACAGGGATGGAGCTGGGTCAGCAGGTTGAGAGGCTACCTCATTGACTGTTACAGTGGACAGTGGTTCGTTTGGAGGGTCAGCTTCCACCACCCGTTCGATATGCTGTAGGGTGCCCAGAGCTGTTTTACCTGGCAGAGTAACATTATGCTTGGTGTTGTTGCCAACTGCAATTGTGACATAGGGCTTGGCAGGGTTATGGATCTGCAACAGGCCTGCTCCTACATCCAGTTGCTCTAATGGCTGACTACTCTCTTCAGCTTCAAACAACACCTGGCGGTCTGAAGTGTTCATAGTTGGCGGAACCCTGCACCTCACCCAGACAACTCGACCAGCGGGAATGACCATGTCATTTACACCTGTTCTTAAGTGGCCATGTTGCATATTCAGCCTTGCTGTTGGAGGTAGTTCACAATAACCTCCACTTTCTCACTAGGGACGGAGATAGCATTGTGAAGCAACTTGGTCAGTGTAAGTGCTAATTGCCCTGGCTGCCCCTCAATAAGTTGCTCCAGAACATTGAAACCAATCAGTGGTCTTTCCATGTCCAGCCTGTTGACAAGGACCGGGGCACTGATGGACAGACTGGGGTCCTCATTCCCTGGGAGATTTATAGTGATGGGCACCCAGCCTTCGAATGGAATAAGTTCTCCAGTGACTGCATACACCTTTAGCTCTTCCATCTCCTCAACTGCTGTATTTCAGACATTGGTCTTATCTGGAGGTCTGGCAAGTCACTATTCTTCCAGGCACAGCTCACCATACTAACTTGTGCACCTGTGTCAAGTAATGCAGTCACTGCCCATCCATTTAAATTACACTGTATAAGGGCCTTTTTCCCTATGAGTTTGGCAACAGCTCCACGTTTGGTGCATGGTGGCTCAAGGGAGGATTGGTCAGGGGAATCACTTCCATTATGACTGTACTGTGTGCTAGCTAATTTCAGGGTATTACATGGGGGAGAGTCTGTTTTTCTGCCACCAACCTCTTTTGTTTTCCTTCACACTCCTCCAGAGTGCTCAGGCTGGGGCTGTTCTCTAATCCAATCACTGATTGCCCCACAGCAGTGATTGGCTCACGTTCTCCTGCTTCTTTTGTCTCTTTAGGCAGCTTACAGCCCTGTGTCCTTCTTCCCCACAAGAGAAACAATGAGTACAGTCTGATCGGTTTTGTTCGACACATTTTGGACAACCGTAAGGTCTCTCGTTCTTGTTTCTCCCCTTACTTTGGGAATACTGGCCCCCTTGGTCTGTTGGTTGTGGCTGAGTTTGCTGTTTCATTGCCTCAATCAATCTAGTGAGCTCATCTACTTTGGCTGTGAGCTCCTTGACTGGATCTCGTTTTAGTTTTGACTGAAGTGTTCTCTTTAGTGCTAGGTTCTTGGACAGTGTTAAGCTCAAGCTGTGCACTATGCGCACTAGTCATCTGCAGACGAGACAAGCCTATCCTCTTCTGCCTCTCACTTTCCTTGCTAGTGATCCTCATTACATGACGCACTATTGTTTCATCACTGACATCGCAGTTTTCCAGGAGGGCCTTGAGTTCTCTACGTAAGTCACTATGTTTGTCTCCTAAACCCTGTTTAACTGTTTGTAGGAAGACATCCTGAACAGTTGCTGCTCTGTATTTGATGCCTGCATCTGATAGTTTACATGTGATTAGGATGCACTGTTTCAACGCTATTACATGGTAAAGGAACTGTTGTGGTGTCTCATTTCCTTTTTTTTTGGCAGACATTAACTCTCCAAATAACTCTGTACTGTTTTTCTCTCTTAGGTGGGCCTGGAGGAACCCTTGAGTTCCAAAACTGTGAGGTCATCCTTATTTGTCAGCATTTCTTTAAATGCACCAGGTTTTATTATTCGGAGCACACCACGAACTATCTCAGTGTCAGAGAAGCCTTCTCTAATCCCTTCCTCCACCTGTTTACAGACATTACTGTATTGTAACTTATGTCCGAGGACCGGTCGCCAAAACAGGGAAATCACCCCCTCACAGACAGGCTGAGCAACAGACAGGTTTGGCTTGTGAAGGTCTGATGTGTCACTGTGAGACTGAGTCAGTGGTGGTCGTGGTGGGTATGGTGTAACTACACTGGAATTTGGAGTGTGAGTAGCATGTACTGTTGTGGTACCTGTCTGGGTGTTGTGTGAATCTACAACATCTGTGCCTCTTGACAAAAGGAATACATCACAATTTTATCAATAGCATCATTCACCATTAATAATTAATTCATGGCAGAATCTTCTAAGTCAAGTAAGTGCTTACTGTTGAGGGATGAGCTGACGTAGTCGAAGCAGGCTTCGTGGTCTCCTGCGACAAGATGAGAATGGTCTGGGTTGGCCTCTGGACCAAGGTTTTCAGCAACTTGAAAGATGTCTTCAGCTGACAAAGTGAGTAGTTTTTTTTCTAATGTCCCACACAAGACTCTTCTGCACGTTCGTCATGGCAGTAGTTCCTCCTTAAACACTACACTCCACTACAAAGTTCAATAGTATCTACCACAGCAGTACACACGTGGCTTTTGCTGCAGCTGGCAGCGTCCTGCTCTAGCCAATGGCGGTTGCATTGCGGCTGGCAGTGGTCCTGCTCCAGCCGTCGATGGTTGCGTTGCAGCTAGCAGCGGTCCTGCTCCAGCCAACGAAGGTTGAGTTGCAGCTGGCAGCAGTCCTGCTCCAGCTGACAACGGTTGCGTTGCAGCTGACGATGGCTCTGTTGTGGCTGACAGCTTCTGCTTGAGTGGACAGCTCTCTGCACTAGCTGACCACTCTCTGCTTCATTTCAGCCGACACCTCTCCACTCTAGCTGACGCTTTGCTCGCCTTAGTTGGTTCCAGGTGTCATTGGGAGATTAGCAATAGACCAGTAGGTGGTGCCGCCAATCCCGGACAAGCTCCCAAGAATTGTTATGTGCCCCAGAGGACTGAGAGCCACAATAACAATTTATGTTTGGTCCTGATGTGGCCCGGACCTGTAAAATACAGATAAAGTTCAGCAGCGGTGAAGACACAGAGCACTTAGTTCTTCATCCAGATTGCATCTCAGGGGTGGGGCAGAAGTTCCCACCTGAAAACAACCTGGGGTGCAACTGCTCCCGTGAATAAAAGTTCCACCCGGATGCTGCTTACATTTATCATATGTATAATGTGAAGACATGATACATGAAATATAAAATGTCATGACTGTCAATTAACTTTCCAGGTCAATATTAAATCCTTTAAAACAAAGGAAATTATTTTCCAGCCATCTAAATTAAATGAATACAAGAAATGGTCACACACGTCACATCACTCTCACACACACATACTGTATATTCTCACTGTCACATATGTATATTCTCATTCTCACACACACACACATATTGTCCCTCACACATTTATTCTTCTCTTACATTCTAATATTTGACTTGAGAATATATGTATGTGAGAGAAGAATATATGTATGTAAGAGTGAGAATATGTATGTGAGAGGAGAATATATGTATGTGAATGTTAGAATATATGTATATGAGAGGAGAATATATGTGTGTGAGGAGAATATATGTGAGAGGAGAATATATGTATGTGTGAGAGGAAAATATATGTATGAGTGAGAATATATGTATGTGAGAGGAGAATATATGTATGTGAATGTGAGAATATATGTATGTAAGAGAGAGAATATATGTATGTAAGAGAGAGAATATATGTATGTAAGAGTGAGAATATATGTATTGTATGTGAGAGGAGAATATATGTATGTGAATGTGAGAATATATGTCTGTGAGAGGAGAATATATGTATGTGTGAGAGTAAGAATGAATTATGTCTTGTACGGCCCCTCATACTGAGAGGTGTTTTTTATAAATCAATGGTTTTATTGTGGTTTTTTTTTTCTTTTTGTTAAATTTGGGGTTAACAGAAGTTATCTCATGACACTTTACATATAGAGCTGGTCTACACCAGACTCTCAAGCCAATTTACAGAAACCCAACAGAATCCTCCAGGAGCAAACAGTGGCGAGAAAAACTTCCTTTTAACAGGCAGAAACCTCGAGCAGACCCGGCTCCTGGTGGATGGTCGTCTGCCTTGACCAGTTGAGGTTAAAGAGAGAGGGTAAAGCAAGAGAAAGAGAGAGAGAGAGCGAAAGAAAGATTGGGAAGGGGGGAGAGGGGGGAAATAGAGGTAGACACATGGATGCACAGAAAACTGAACGACAACTGTTAGGAAGTAGAAAAGCTGGTTAGTATAATTACGCATAACTAAAAACAAATGTACATAACTGTTAACACTACTACTACTATAAATACAAGGATTATCAGTGAATGTACTACTACTACTGCAAATATAATTAGCATGTACTACTACTACGACTGTTAGTACATATAACAGAGACCTTTACCATCTATGAAACTATATAACAAACACTATCACAGTTGTATGGATAAATGCGTGATGACTATGGAGGCAGGAGGGGAGCAGGACCCCAGCTGATGGATAGATGAGAGGTGATGCTGGAGACAGGAGAGGAGCAGGTTCACAGCGGATGGAAAGATGGGGGGTGAAGCTGGAGGTAGGAGGGGAGCAGGACCACAGCGGATGGATAGATGAGTGATGACGCTGGGGGCAGAAGGGGAGCCGCACCAAAGCAGATGGGTAAAAGCCATGAGGCTGGAGGCAGGAAGGAGCCAGATTACAGAGGATGGATATGTGATTGATGATTATGGTGGCTGCAGGGGTAAGAATGAATTATGTCTTGTACGGCCCCTCATACTAAGAGGTGTGTTTTTGTATAAATCAATGTTTTTGTTGTATGTTTTTTTTTCTTTTTGTTAAATTTGGGGTTTTCTCCTCTTATTGGATGATTACAGCTTGTATCTGTATATTGTAAGTCTTTGAGCTGAACTACATACACAATAACTGAAATGTTGTAGTTAAAAAAATATAAAAGAATCAAAACGGTGTGGGAGCTTCTTTTCACTGTTTTTCAAAGTTAAACTCCCTCTGAGATATTCATATAAGATGAGAGAATGTCTGTTGAGTGTAAGTTTAGGCTGTGTTCAAATCGGTCTTGATTCTTAGCTGTTTCTTACAGACTTGTGTCTAGATAGAGCCATTATTCACTCTGTGGGATTATACAAGACATGAATGTCTTGATGAAATTCACTGAGGCATTGTCATTTACATACAGCACCGGCACACACTGTGACGCATATTAGAAAAAGAACAGGGGCCTCATATATGAAGCGTGCGTACGCACAAAAACCGGGCGTACGAACTTTTCCACGCTCACGTTCAGATGTATCAAGAGTGAAATGACCGTGGAAATGTGCGGTGCTCCACGC
>JAPQRQ010039842.1:0-26067 GCA_037367365.1 Apogon talboti | reverse complement strand
CCCCACCCCCCACACACACACACACACACACACACACACACACACCACCACTCCACCCAGAACGCTGTGAGTATCTTGCACTATGGAGCCTGAATGCATTAAAATTGGCAAGGTGGCTGCACTCTCCATCTCAGTTAGCACAGTTACATAACCCTCCATGATATGAATGCATTAATAGTATTAGTTCTGCATGTAATCACACTTTGAGCAAATGGCACTACTTCACATTTACATAATAGATAGAAGGTTGCTGTTCGATGTCAAACCAACTTCCATTAAGCTAATTACTGACAGTGAAACCACCACCGACACAACCTCAACACTGACGTGACATGATTTTGTATCTCAACTTTAAGCAGACATTCACTTGTGTATTAATCAGCTGAAGTAGAGTTTGGAGACGATACCTTTGACTCTACAGGTGTCAAGGCCCATCTGTTGTGGAAGTAAAAAGAGAGGGGGAGATTGAAGGGGGCTGATAAAGGATAAAGCAGATGCATTGGTTTTTACAAGTAGAGAATAACTGAGAGCAAGCAAAGAATGAATGGCTTCACTGGCTAGGAAACAAATGTTGTCATAATATGCTCTAGATAGGACGGATCTGGCTCGGGGTGGGCCAGGATGAGCCCTGGATATGGATATGACTGGGACAGCAGATCAGAGCAGACCAGGCTATTAGGATATTTGGCCTTTGATGTGATATGTACCACGTCTGGCCTCTTGCCCCCACCTATCCGCCCACCACGGCACAGACACAAACACGCCCCTGTACCCCTCCTCGGACCTTGGAAAAAGTCTGACAGATGGGTGTACTGGAAAGATCCACTCAGGAGACCAAAACATGCTAAGGCGCTGTCTGTCTGACATTTGGATTTGGAGGGAAACTACAACCCGAGAAAAACAGGACAGAGAAAAAAGGGACATCTGTGGATTTTGTCTTACTTCCTCTCTTGTGGGACATGATGTGTCATGACTGAGTACAGAGTCTTTTGGATCATATTCCTTTTAATTAATGGAACCCCCCCCCCCAACACACATACATAACATCCACACTCTAGCTCATAGCTTCTCCTTTCTTGCCTGTAAGTTGTCTGTGCCACCAAGTGGTTGAATAAAATAACTGCATGTGCTTTTCCAGCTACATCTGCTTCTTACTTGTCAAACCACCGTGCTTCAGTGGGCTAAAATATTAAAGATGACACTTTTGCAGTTGCATTTTTATCTTAAGCTTCTAGTTTTAATCTGCTACTGTATTATTTAACAAGCTAAAACGTTTAGAATTTGGTTGACTGCACAAATCCCTCTTTTAATACAACTCTGGTAAAGACTGAAGTGAGAGCTGAATGGACAAGTCTGTAAAAAGAGTGGAGTGAACACTGTACTTTATCATGGTAAAAGGCTTGTAATACCAAAACGGTACAAAGTGTCTGCTTTTTGTCACTTCAGACTCACCTCATAATAAATACATTCTCAAGAATTATCGTCACTTTTTCTTCCTTTCTCTTGGAAAATCATTTTTGTGTCACTAAAAAGTATGCCTTTTTAAAGAGGAATTTTAAGTAATAAAGCTGATGCTCCCTATAGTGCTGTAATGACAGACACTTCATTCTTTTAACCAACAGGGATGCCTTTTGCCCTCGACTTCTGCCCAGCCCCAAGCCTTTAATTAAGACTGGCTTAGGCCCGATTGATCCTGACACACCAGGAAGTTTCTTGAAAATCTGACTGCCAAAACCATGGAAGTATTATATAGGCCACAACCCCCTGTAGCAGCCCACGGCCCCTCCCCACACCCCACATAAAAAGGATTGTAAGCTGAAAGCCCGCTTGGACCTTACATGGCTTCCACATTTCGCATTAACCCTTAACTGTGTTTGATATCACTTTGTCTTTATACTAGGTGTTAAACTATTTTTGCAGTTAGTGTTCACATTATTTAAACAAAATACTAGTAGAGTGTATTTACACTGATCCCTTTAAAATAAACTTTTAGTTAAAAAAAAAGCGACGACAACAACGGGCCTACACACCACCACATCATTAAATCAACACATTTCCTTTAGCAAATGCTGTGATGCAAATAGGAAGCTGGGATTTTCAGACTGGCAAAGCTGTGTGTACAGCGGGTGTTGTGCACCACATGGAGAGAATTCTTGTACTGGCTTTCACCGCAACACGGCCACTGATGAGTCAGTGGCTCCTATGAAAGTGCAAGAGCACCGCAACCACCACAGTGTTCAACAGGATGTACATTGTTAAATCCTGTATGTGAAATGTAACAGTACAGTAGAGTACAGGAACAGTAAAAGAAAAAGGAAAAAAAAAACGGTTTGGGACAAGACAGATTGTTTTACTTCAATAATTAACTATTACTTCATGCAAATGCACATATTTCTCAAGCAACAACTTTATGTGTACTTTTAATTTGACTTTTGACTTTTATCAACTGGTAAAATGATGAGTGGATGCTGATTCCAGAAAAACCATCTGAACAGTGTGACTTTTAACTGACAACCTGAAGGGCTTGGACATGTTTAGGAGGAGGAGTACAATGTGGATAAGAAGGAGAGGGGTTTCAAGTTCTATATAAAGGGCTTGCTCCAGGAGGAACCAACCAAGCCAAGCTGTTACATTATATAAATATATATAATAAAATCTAATACAGACATACAGACTGTGATCATAACATGGCCTTTCCTTTTGCTGAGATTATGTCCATACATGTCTAGCAGGGTCAACTTAATGATATTGTGATGTTATTGTAATAAAACAAGTGTTCTGTTATGTTACAAGTTGAAAAATTCAGAAACATAAACACAGATTCCGTCACAATGTGGAAAGTGACAGGGCAGGAGCAGGACCCAACCTTGGCCTATTTCTCCATTAAGGGAGGGGTATGGGTGGGAGTGGACAATAATCAGTGCCTCTTCCTTCCCTCGCTGGGAGGATCATGGAAACTTACACTGTCAAACTACTCAGAATACATACATTTCAGAACCAAACTATTATGCAATACAAGCACATTTGGTTGGTTTTAGAGTAAAGAAGAAAAGAAAATCCTCAGAATAATTGTGGATAAAACAGCACCGATGTTATTTACACAAGATCACTTGGTCACTGCAGTCTTATTTGTATGCAATTGGAAATGACTCCAATTCTTTACAACTCAGTCGATCTAGAATCACTTTGGAGGGTTTGAACACTTAATGGCAAAATGTCTATAAGATGGCAAAGAGTAAGAGACATTTAAGGCTAAAAGAGCTTGAACTGATTGCCAGTGCCTACCAGTTGGTTGTTATAGTAACCCGCCTGTACAAGTACTGTATCTTACCATCCAGTAAACCCTCTCAAACCAAAGCAGATGCTTTAATCATGTCGAACACAGGCTTTTCTAGGCTACAAGTACAGAAGATATAACAGTATTGGTCTTCTATCTTTGTACAAATGTGGAAAGCTTATAACATGAATGAAATGTTTTACTGTGAGAAGTTATTCTGACAGAGATATGCTAAACTTTATGGCTCCTGTATGAATATGATACAAAAAGTATAGTTAGTATACAGCAACGATTTGATATTACACTGGCAAAAGTTATGTCATTCTAATGGCTTGGTGTTTCTGCGAGGCCCTGTTCAGACCTGGCATTGGTCAGCTTTAAGTGTATACGTCCACACCTGGCGTTAGGGATGTGTTCCCATGTGTCTTCAGTGACCGCTTCAGCTCAGCTCTCACTGTCCTGCACTACATGGATGTTCATCTGTTGTCTAAAATAGTGCAAGCTTTAATTTAAAGTTTAAGAAGGTGATTTAGTAATGTTTCAAGGTAAATTTAAGTTCGAACAGCTCAAAGACAGGCCCTCAGGTGGAAAATTGGAATGTTTTTTGGGGCTTCTTTGCCTGAGGTGATAACAACATGAATTACAATCAAATTATGATGCAAATTGTGGATTATTCAATATCTTGCAAAGAAAAAACTAGCAGTGCCATTCCATTAGACATAAGAAGTACCTATAATATTATTTTTTTGCATATTTAGAACAGATGTATTGGTTTAGTTGACAGGCTACCTTTCAGTTTACGCTGACTAGGCAGTCGTACAGTCTGAAGACATGACATGCGTCCCAGACCACCTCACATTCTGGGTGATTTGATCTCAATGGATCCAGAATGCATAAATTTAGATTTTGCACTGGAGCTGATCCTTCATGATTTGATCACTCAAGACACATGTTGATGCCAGGTCTGAGAACTTCCTTAAAGAAAACAACAGCAAGGTCATTCATTCTACCACTCTCTTCAGTTCACCTACAGTCAGAGAGGCTGAACTATAATATAAAGTTATGTGAGAAGCAGAAGTACAGCTAAGGAGCCAGGATCTGTGGATTGTGACTAATGATTTATCCACAACCGATTCCCTGCTACGGTAGGATCATTCCCATATTAATTACAGAACGATCAGCTGAACGCAGAGTTATTATTGACATTATATGAACAGAACATGAAACACATTGCTGAAGTAAAAAGTCAAGAGGACAGTCAAACAGGTTCATTACTGGATTTCAGATAGCAATTGCAGGCATCACGTACAGGAAGTCATTACAGAGATTCCATTTGGAGTTTGTAAAGGGTTTCCTGAACAGAGGGCTGAATGGGTGTTGGCATATTGTTGCTGGAAATGTCTGCTGATTGACATAGGGCATGACAGATAACATGGTGTAGACTGTTTTGACTGGAATATAGCCTAATGACTGCAGTGTTAAATATGTTATGGAAATTATCAGCTCACATCGTCACTTCATCATCGTGAAACTCAAGTTAAAGATCTATAGAAATTTGTGTTATTTGGGATTTTGAAAACATAAAGGTGGCTCAGTTTTGTTGCCAGTTCAGCAGTTGCCCCACTGGCTTTGTTTGACTCAAGGTGCTGTAGTAAAGCTCGACTTCAAAAGACCCTTATCACTATCACATTCTCTTGAAAGAGAACACAGTAATGGAGACCGGATGCAGAGGCTTACACTAGGTTAATCCAACACAAGGAGAGGAGTGAAGAAATGCTTTGAATCTAGCTTTGCGAAGGGAAGAGCTCCCGTATAGGACTCCTGACCTCCCCACTCCACTTCCTTCCCGAGATGTAAAGGAATGCTCGGTCAGTTTTATGAATTTGTTGCTACGTGCATTTTAGCTTCCAGTGGTGGTGGCTGTCAAGAATCATCTTTCATTTCTTTGCACCAGTTTTCTTTTTTACCCAGTTTACCAATTATGCTTTTCATATCTGAAAAGCTTTGTAGGATAGAAATTATACTTCCATTAGCCAGAGAATAATCTACATTGAACAGGAATGTAATAACATTTTTATCATCTTAAATAAATTTGATTGTTATCTAACATATTGAATAATGTGCAGTGGACTCAAAATACATAAGGTAATATCAAACAACTCTACTGTTTAGTTTTCTCTATCTTTACCAAGGCAAACTCAGTCTCCCACAAGGTCTCCACTTTGACTGTGGCTTCATCCTGTATTTTCCAATTATCACCTTTTAAAGGCCAGCTGGGTGCATTCCAAACCATCAGGGGGCAATTCCTTTTGCATTGCTGTGAGACAAAGTCATGCCCAAGTACTTTCATGCTAAAGGTTTAGACAAACTAAAAAGGACATTAAAGCTGCAGAAAAAAAGTCACTACAACAGAATATGTGCAGCCAGATAAATTAAAATAACTGGAAAAGGTGATTTGTTTGCTATACTTCAATATAGTGTCTGTATAATCCCCCCCCTCCAAAGAAAAAAAAAAAAAAAGGTCAAGGTGTGTTTAACAAGTGGCCTGTCAACAACCTTAGTTTTACGTAAAGTTTGCTTGATAAACACACAGAGCAGCCAGGCCTAAACTTTTTCCATACAAGCCGATCAATGGAGGTCTCTGGTGAATTCCAGCTAATTATGCTGATTTTATTCTCCTTTTTCATTAACTGGATTTTTAAAACAGCTCAAGGAATATTCTCCATCGCTCTTATTTAGGTCAGTTTTTTTTTATGTCCATTGAAATGACCAGAAATCAAAGGATTTTTCCCCAATGTAATGAAATGACCATTGCATGCAAGTGTGCTTGCGTGTGAGACTGCGTGTCATGTGTGTAAGTTGTTTGGTGGTTTGGTTGTGGGTTCACTGTTCCATTTGCTTTGCACATTAATGACCACTGCCTTCTCTGCCTGCCTTAAGGCTGTCTTTCATAATGCTAAGACTGTTCACTAGTGTAAACCTGTGTTTGATTTCTCCTCTCTCTCTCCCTCTCTCGCTCTCGGACTGCATATAGCAGCATTTAGCTGTGAATTAATTTTCATGTTTAGATATACCCTGCTGAGGTGTGATGCTGGTGGTGCATAATCAAAATCTGCAACACTACTTATGGGCAGATAGGCTTTGTGGTTATTTTCACTGCACAGGTCTGGGTGGGGTAAACTAAAAGGAGAGAAAGGGGTCAACAGGCACAACAGAAACCAGCAACAGGACAATGTGACATTTAGTACAAAAGAATAAATCGATTGTCTTATAGAAGGATACGGAGCAGAGAATAACTTTTGCAGTGTGCAGCTGGGTGTGTGTTTGGTAATGCGCATGTCCCTGGCAAGGGACAAGACACGCACCCACAACCACAGCTCAAACACCAGCTTCCCTTAACATGGTGTGTCTAATGCTCCTATTTAGTGTTTGGGGTGCAGCGGCGCATGGCCTGAGGTTTTTTGGGAGGGGAATGTGGATAGCACCTACCCTGACAGCTGTGCCCCAAACTGGAAACAAAAGCCTGAGGAAGTACCGCATCATCGAAGATGTGACTAAAAGGCATTTCAATTTGCTTGTGGTCTGGCCTATACTGCCATTTGATTCAGATCACTTTTCATGGTGAAAATTGCCCAATAGCAATAACTACTGCTATAACGCTGGCTTAAAGTGGGAGGACAAACTTCATTATAATGGAAAAGGCATCGTGTAGCACATTTAGATCAAAAGTAGAAACACAAACCACTAATTCATAACAGACTTTATTTCAAACAAACGCAAACAGAAAGAACACAGCCTACCTTTTGTGCATCAGTCTTTTCATTGGAGTTTATTTGTAATCCTTTGACAGGAGGGAGTCCCTTTGTCAATCGGGGTACATCAAAGATAAACCAACTTAGCATGCTGCTAGTGTTTGTGTGTCTATGTGTGCACGTCTGTATTCTAGACTTTAACAACGCAGCAAGGCATGTTTTTAATCTATTGATTTAACAAGCTTAGGTAGCAGACTGTAGGCTATGCAAATACAAAACCAGTCATGAGCAAAGGCATATCCTCAGTCTAAAAACCTGGTATGCATCTGAGGAAAACATGGCATTTACAGTACAAGATACCGTACCCCGCTTCTACAACTGACATCACAGGCGTTCTCTAGAGAATAGACAGATTTTTTTTTCTTAATATAAATTTAAAGTATGTCATTTCTTCAAATAAATATGGACGGAACACATGCCAACCCACCCTGCAAAAAATCAAACCATTTAACACCAAGCATTTTTCATTATTACAACCACTAATCTTTTGCTAACATATGCAGTGAATGAGACAAAATGGACAATAATTGCTTGTTTGTTGCCACATCAGCCATTAGGTGATAATTAGGTCAAGGCGAGATTTTCAACTCTTTTAAATAGTTTGTTTGATCTGAACACATGTTCCCAGATGGAGTAGTCTGCATTAATTTTTACTACAGATTAAAAGGTTGATGAAACCTTTGCAGATGTTTCATTAAGTAGTCCCACTTACAGCTGAATGAAACCATCATCGTATGGTATTAATTGAATGGGTGGTGACACATATTTAGTTCTCCAATTGAAAAGACTAGTCTTAATATCCAGTGGGATATGTAAGACATTAAAGAATGGTACATTTTTCCACAACTGTGCCCGATCTGTGTTTTGTTATGAATTGACATTGAAAGTGTGCTTTACTTGGAGGCCACAGTGTAGATGAAACACAAGTAAATGTGAATTGCAGATCAGGAGGTACTCACAAAAGGGTGGTGCAGCCATTCCTGGCATCCATATCAATGACGAGCCTTGTTATAAAATGGAAAACTAAATATTTAGAATACATCTTAACAGAAAAATAGGAAAACTATCCATCCCTCACATAAAGGAACTTCCTTTATTATGCCCATGTGTCCACAGAAACACACACACACACGCAGACGTCAGGGGAATGAAATGGCTCAAAAATATCCACTGGTTTAAATTAGACCATCAAACAGCCAGCTGCTGATTTGGTTCCTGTGTGTGTATGTGTGCAGTGGTTAGATGGAGAGTTAAAGGGAGGACTGAGCAGGTTTCTGACCTCCCATGGGTGCAGCAGAACGAGTTTAAACGGTGTCAGTTCTCTAAAACAACAATGTGTATAACAGAGGGTATTTCAGGATGGAGGATCACAAATAAACCTTATAATGCAACCTGCCAAAACAGAAAAGTAATTTAATCTCATATAACCTAATGGGTCCATAGCCAGCTACAAAACTAAAAGCTTCACTTCAAATACAGACTGGGAATCTTTGTAACATGTGACATGAGAGGCCCACATTTCTGCCATTCTTGTATTACAGTAATCTATAAAGGCACAGTAACACTATTTGTTAAATTGTGGTAATATTATTAAACATCCCTAAATTCTTACACAACACTGCTATTGATAAATCAAAAAACATCCATACATTACTTCTCAGATGGTTGTATTGCATTTCTTGGTTGGAATAGGGGCCAAAGGGCTGATGGTTAACATATTGGGGGCTGCCAAGTAACATTTGCAGAAGAAATAAAACTAATACAACAATATTTACATCAGTTACACATTACCCAATATAATTTCCATGCAATAAACCTTTATGAAGGTGAAAAGTGCATATCCAAATAATGGCAAATAAACAGTCAGCACTGAAAATTGATCCAATAGTTAAGACTTACTTAAAACTCGTATTTTAAGTGCTACTCAAGGACATGTAGTAAATCTGTAAAGCCAACTTCTTTCACTGGGCACCACCTGGAGGGTTCAGCTCAATTCATCAAGTGGTTCAGATACGTCCATGGTGGTCCCACTAACAACACCTCTCGAGAATGAGTGTGGTTTTTAAAAAAGTTAAATAAAAAAGGAAAGTTTTTGAGTAACTTTCTGCTCCTACATATTTTTCTATAGAAGGACATACTCTCCAAATAGGGTTGAAACTTGCCATCGATCACACAATGATGTTTTGATAGATCATAAAAAAGATCATATGATGAGGTAGTATCACGAGCCACAATCTGAATCAACCAAACCAAGACAAATGTACCTCTAGTTTCTGGAGGTTTAGGTTGTGTGTGATGTCTTTTGGTTGTTGTCACTGGACTAGAAACTGCATTTTTGTATCATTGTACACCGACGGGTGTTCAGATGGAGCATCAGTTTGGACCAACACTGCAATATTTTGACAAATCCACATGAAATAAACACTAATCCACACTTTCTTGTGCATATAGAGGTATCTGTGATGCTACAGTGTCTCCCTTAATTGCACAGACTATGTTAATTTATGTTGTCTGGTCAGAGATTTATAATGGACCAAAAATGGTTTTACACTCTAACATAATTCTACATCATCTGTGTAAATCAAATTCACTGCACATCGGATTTTAGAGTCCAGACCAGAGACTTATAGTAAGTCTGAGGTCATTTTTTTTTTTCAGTTGTTACATTTTCAACACCAGCACAACACCACATTACACAAGCTCTGTGGATTAATGTAGACTAAAACTGGACACTTTAGTGCAGACAGATATTGAAGTATTACAATATACAGACTTGAATAAACACATTAGCCCAGCAACGTTAATGCTAACAAGTCATGGCAATTTAAGATGTATGGCAAATGAGTAAGAAAGTTTGGAAGTTGCTGTTATTTAATGACAGAATCTGGATGATTCCTATGCAAACAAGATCATTATGTCCATTCGACCATGAGATCACCTAGGCCTACTTCCAAAAGATACAAAACTTACAATTTTCTAAATGAAAGAGAGTGTAAGTGTAGTCCCCTTGTCTGTAAATCAATGGACTTTTTTTAATGGATCAATATTACTACCTGTTAGCTTTGAAGAAACTTGTAAGCCCCATTAGTGTTGTACAATATCACTCAGAAGTTGCAGAGAGTCTGGCATGGTGAAAAAGGGTAGAGCCTCCTCAGTGAGAGTGGCTGTGTCCTCAGAGGGCATTAGTACTTGCATTATCTTGTTGTGCCAGACAGTTCAGTAGTAAACATCCTGGCAAAGGGCCTCATAGTAAACTCTGGAAATGCAGTTGAGTGTGGAGTTGTAGCCATCCTGGCACACAGATATGGGTCATGCTAGGTTGTCCTCTCTCTCACCCCAGCACCAGAGCCCAAACCCTGATGAGATTAGCCGGCCAGCCAGGCGCTCAGTGGTGGTAAAACACAAACACCACTGATTACGTGAACATTAAAGTCAGATCCCCTCACACTTCAGCTCAAGCGGGTTAGTGTGATGACTGTGCCGCCATGCCCAATATATATGGTACCTCTGTATCTGTCTACACACACCATGGACCAGCTGATGATCCAGACATAGATAATGAGCACTCAATTATCAAAAACACATATTGCATTTTCAATGCATGTAGAATCAGAGACAACTGACTTACTTAAATCCCCCACGTATTACGTCTGCTTGGCCACCGTGTTTGCCAATATGCCACAGAGGCCGATCAGGTTGACTTTATTTTTTCAGCTAGCTGTTTTTTGGGGACGAGCAGCACTTTGTATATCACGGCTCTGTGTTAAATCACCTCTAGAAATGGGATTAGGCAGGTTGGAATGCCAGGGTAATCACTCATTCAGCAGCAACCAGGACAAAAAGGCCTCCTTAAGGAGAAGGGGTGGGTTTTATATAGCTGAGAGCTTTGATTACTGCCCCGTCTTAAAACCGCATCCGATGAGTAAAGACATGCACTGGTCCTCCCCCACATTTACTGGGCAAGTCGCCCTCCTGGGTTCCTGTAAATAAGTGATGTCACAGCGCTTAATGATGCCCAGACTAGACTCAGCAAGGTCCTGAGAAAAAAAAAAAAAAAAAAAAAAAAACGCTACCAGCTTCATCACTACAGTGAACATGCTGCCTAACCGTCATGTCAACAAAGAATTAGTTTTGCACATTGTGTCCTATATCCTACGTCTCTGTGGGACTGCGGATGACAGAACAGAAGTGTGGAGCGGTGAACACGATCAAGATTTTCGCTTCCATTTTATGAAGCCAGTGAAGTTCACCCTCAGGGAAAAGAAACATGGTCCTCATCGGAGAATTGACTGATCTGTCACTAATGAAGATGTTCAGATGGCGTGCTCGGAGAAAAGGAAAAAAAAAAAAAAAGAGAGACACTTTCCCTGGGCTTTCTCCCATTCTCTCCGACGCAGACTGGTAGTGACAGTTGTTTCCAGTTGCTACATATAAAGGGCCCATCATAAAGCTCGGCTAGAGGAAACAGGATAAGCGCTTGAGCCAAGGCAGTAAAAAGCTCTCTGGGAACTTGAAAGCCACACAAATGAAGTCTGCGTCTGCCATCTGGAAACAATAAACAAACAAAACCCAGCAGCCAAACAAATACCACGAAAGGCAGAGAGAGAGAGAGAGAGAGAGAGAGAGGTGAGAGAGTGAGAGAGAGAGAAATGAAGCAGAGATTGAGTGTGTGAATGAGTGATAGGAAAAGAGGGGTGTCAATGTTAAAAATGTGTGCCGCATGCATCATTAGCAGACACTGATGGGAAGACAGACACAGAGACAACCCTTTGTATGAGTCTCCTTTGATGCTAGGGAGATGGCCCTGCTGTTTGAATGTGTGTGGTACCACTGAAACCTGGTTCTAATGAAGTGTAGTGCTAACAGGAGGCTGCTTGTCTGCAACTTGTGCCAGTGATGAGATGAGAAGTTATAAGCTATTTCCAAAAACCGCAAAAAAAACACACAAAAAAAACCAGCCAGCTCTTCTCTGCATGCCCAGATATATGATGATGTTTCAAGAATTCTAGTGACAGCCATATTATGGTTATGCTGTTTTCAGTGGTTTTCTATGGCATGTTAATGATCCTGTCACCTCTGTAGTCCAGGACCTTTCTCTCAGACTCTTTCACATACAAATACACAAGTCCTGAAGTTCATTTACACCTGTCTAATAATGTGAAATATTTACCTATTATTAGTTGTGTCTGTAGTTGTTAGAAAGTTACAAAACCGTCATATATCACTTGTTTCACATCAGTCTTTTGTGACTCTAATAATTATACGAATCAATCTTTTTCTAAACATGCTATAAATGTGAAGTAATCTGCTATTTTAATCAGGGAGGCTCCTTCTAATTAGTGCTTGTTTATCCTGCCAAGATGTCTCTCACAAGATGTAAAACGTCATCACGCAGATGCTTTTGTTGATGATCAAAATAAAGTTTTCAAGATAGTGACAAAGTGGAATGTGGAACTATTTAATGAAAGAAATCCAGGAGATGAAGCTTCACTTTGTTCCAGAGCAAACCTCACAAGTAGCGCTCAAATGTCCCATCACACAGCACACTGTCAATACTGACACCGAGGGGTTAAACCAAGAACTGCAGCTTTGTGCCCACCCGTAGCTGTGCTGTATATGAGCCACAGACCTGGTAAGTGTACACCTAAACATGTTCAGGTAGAATGGTTCACACGCAGACGCGCACATCACCCACACATACACACAAACCCTCTGCTGTGCCTGGTTAACAAACACTCTGCTATAAAAACAGGCATCTTACTCATTAGGGTGCAATGTATCAGACAGGAAATGCTGGGTAAATTACACCTCATCGCCCTGGAACAAGCAAACCATCACCATGGCAATAGGCCAACCTCAGTGTCGTGAGAAGACCAAAACATCATCCTGGCAGAGGAAAAGGGGGGGCCCATGTTGCACTAATAACTAAAAATGATCATATATATCGATGATGCAAATGCACTCCTACATGTCTGGGATGTACGGTTGAAAAAAAAAAACCACAAATCTGTATATTTCATAGCCACGCAAACCCTTCTGGATTTATGACAGGTGACTGCAAACCTGGAAGTAATATCCTGCCCACACACAACTCTTTAAGGGCTACCCAATTAATGCTACATGGGCTATTCTGTAAGAGCACAACAGTTAACTATAAGAAATTGTTAGTCATGCCTTCGGTAAATACTCAGACGCAGTATAATAAATAGATCAACAGAAGCTGCAGATGGAATACATCAACAGAGGCTACAGCTTGACATGACTACAGACTGGTTCCACATATGGTACTTAGACTAGTGTTAAACATTTTGATGGATATACACTAACTGAACAGATTATGACCATATTATATACAATAGATTACAGATAAGTGGTTTCATGAGACACCTGTAATGTAGGGAATTAAGGCCTCAGCAAATCTGACTTATAGTGCAGTTTGTACGGAACATACTGATGAGCTAAAAGCATAACAAAGTACATAAAAAATGCTCAAAAAACCCAAAAAAACTGACAGTGCACTGGAGTTAAAATGCATAATTTTCTGGTGGAGATTTCATCATGGCACTTGTATTGGCTTACATCTCTAAAGAGCAAAAACACAAGTTTCCCAGTTTTGTTATCATTAAAAACAGAGAATATTTCCCCAGCTTCACATTCAATCTGACCACCATGCTCAAACTCTAAACCACATAAACCACCCGTTAGCCAAGTCCACCCCACGTTTCTTGAACAAAATTCTTTTGTTGCATTGTTCACACATTCCTCCCTGGCCATGTTTATACAGATGCAATTCCATGTGCGCTCTGGGTTCCTAAGGAGTCCTTCTCCTAAGGCAAAGATGTGCTGTTGATCAAAGGCTTCAGCGCTAGTACGGAGACACTTGTTTTGATTGTTTTTTTTTTTCCCCCCCGTTTTTTTTTTTTTTTTCCCCCCATTGGGGATACAGGGTAACATATCCATCTGTTGCCCGTATGGATCCACCTTGGTCGGCAATGGGACAAGTGTAGGCTTCTTCTCTTTCTGCCATCCCACACTCCTCGTTCAACCACGTTTACTCAGCTGGTCCCCACGCCAGTCACCAGAGCTTTGTTTTCACATTGCAACATTTGTTAACTTAATGCTCTGTAGCAAGTTTCAAAAGCAAGATTATCTGGCTCAACAAGAGATTTATTGATGCATGACCTCAAAAACCCAAACAACACTACAGATATAAAATAATGCAGACATGTAGATTTAGTTGTATTCATTAAATTGCACAAATTAAAGCTGAGAAACTGACTTTTTCTTTTTTATTATTAACAGTGTTTCCCATGTTGTTCAAAGACCCCCCAAAAACCTTGCCACTATGTACATTAGTAGGTCTCTACAAAGAATAAATACGTACTTTAAAATTATTTATTAATATATTTAAATAAAATAGTCAGAGGTCTGCAAAAGGCATAGGACACTGACTTTGGGGTAACCTGAAGAACCTGCTGCCTTGCCCTCCCTCACTGAGAATTTGGTTACACAGTCCACATGGTTGTTTTCTTGCTTGATTGGATTATGGCCACACACCTCTAGCCAGTAATCAATGGGGAAATGAGGTGTCAACACACTAGTGTTTATTCAACACTCATTTATTTTTCTACCGGAAGCCAAAGCCAGCTCAACCGTAGAAGACACCAGATGAGTAAAGGGGATTTTCTTCAAGCATTCAGATTCTTAACAGCATTAAACGGGGGGGTTGCGCTGTAATTCTGTGATAATTATCTTACAAATAGTAATCTGTTGGTTTGAGTGTACTGGTGTGATAAAAATCAACTGACTTATCGACAGTAAGTCAATCAGTCAGATTAACTGTGAAATGACTAATGTATTTCAACTGACAATATGAACTAACATGAAGAGAGCACAGCGTTATAAATGCACATTAAAATGTTACCTTTGTCTTGTTTCTTGTCTGTTTTACAACTGCAAAGTATGAGCTTTTAAACTTCAGGCTGTGTATCCATATGACCAAGCTAAAAGACCTGGTAATGGGAAGACACCAGGAAGTCTGTAATGCTTCCAGTCAGCATGAAGTGCCATCAAAATAAAAATCTGCACAGTAGCTGCTGCTTTAAAACAACTGGGGCAATTGAAAATTCTCCTCCCAATTTATGCCAAATGCCACTTTATAAACATTCTTGCATGGCTGCCAAGTGTCTGCACTGCTTTATGCCCTTTCTCTTAATTGAAAACGTTATAGGGGTGCATTACACTTGGGGTTTTTATAAGCTGTGCTATAAAGCCCTAGCAGGCCCTGAGAGGGGAAACTGCCCATTAACTTATAAGGTCCAGGCCTTGGCTCTCTTAATTGACAACCTCTAGGCTACTTTCATCACTTGTCGACTTCATAGCAGCAGTCAATGCTTCCTCCAGGATGCTGTTGCATCTTTGACATGAGGGTGTTTGTGACAAAGAGCAGTCTGCCGCCAATGCCAGGGCGAGGGCTCTAGGCTGTCCATAAAACAAGCACACACATTCCTCTCCTAGTTCCAGCCATCTGAGAAGCTGCATTTAACCATGTAAATACTGCTCTGCAGCAGATTCAACGTGAAGAATGGATATTTTATATGCTTAACCTCTCTATAGTTCCGCACATTGCAAATTATGTAAAGAAATAAATCTGTTTCTACTCTGTCCAGTCCATTTCTACAGCTACAAATCCAAACAGACAAAGACACACACATACAACCCACTGGCGTGACACTCACTTCACACTCTAATTTGGCAGGATCATCAGCTTTGTGCCTCTGGAAATTCATGTGCCCTGAATTAGAGCCACATGTCACAATGTTGTTGACTAGTACAGACATACTAGAATATTAAACTCACTTAAATAGTTTGTAACTGACAGTCAAACTGGGAGAGGCTCTGATCTGGCTTGTGTGACAGCTTACAGAAGCTGATGAGCGCTGTGCAGCATACTAACTCTCGCTGCATCATACTTTTTGCACAAAAGACTTACACATTAGCATACATGTGGTTTCATTTGTAGACAGTCATAATTTAATTTACACCAAGGAAACACCATAACTGCTTTTACGTAACACATTGTATCACATGTGGTGGTTGCTGGGAACTTGTTAAATGCAGTCTGTATAAAATATGATATAAATTATTTTTAACCACTTTGACAGTTTAAAGCAGCATTCATCATGTGGTAGCCTGTGGCCCAAATCCAGACCACCAAAGCTTCTCATTCAGTACACAGGATGTTACCGAATTCATAAAATGACAGGAATAAAATATGCCTTTCAGTATTTAAGATTTGTGAGTTATATACCGACCCCAAATATGTGCACCCTAACCCTTTAAGGCTATAAATCTGTTAATTACCAACAAGTATGCAACACATTGAATGCTTTTTACACCAGAAATATACAGTATCAAAATTAAAATTAAATATGATTTATATCCTGCCATTCTGCTTTATTGTGCAATTATATATGTGGGAATGACAATAAATATAATAAAATCTTAAACATCACTCCTCAGTGAGTTGCCACCTGCACATTATTTCATTATTTCAGACTTCAACACATGGTGCATTGAAGTACGGGTCGTAAATTATGCAATCCACCTTGCAGAACATGGTGAATTCAAATGCAACTTATAAATTCAGAAATTAATACTAAAGTGGTCATGACAGTTTTATGTTATATTTTCTCTTTATTTCTATATCTGGCATTCTCTACACTACAGTATTTAAAATCATAGGTATATATTTCTATACATTTCAACATAAGTAAATTTTTTAAATTCCTGGAGAAAACTTATTTTGTTTTCAACAAACCTCTTCCCCAAGTCCCTCTGTAATGTCTCACTGCAGTATTTTTAATAATTACACTTTAAAACCATATCCAGTATGCAACACATTTTGACCAATAAAACAAATGTTTGGCTGGATATTAAGATGCATCACTGGACAAGTTTTCAGTTATTACATTTTGGCATATTGTTAGGCAAGGGCTCTGAGGGAAAAACAGAAATGTACACAATTCTGTCATTTTCAAGTTGTAGAAAATGTACTCCGTAATGAAAAACCCAGGCTAATCACAGGAAGTTTCCAATAGGGACAGGGCTTGTTTGTTTGGTTGGTTGGTTGTTAATTATATCCAGCCCCCGCTATGTCTTTGTGGCCAGGGTTTACAAAAATGAACACTATGAACTGTCAACATTTCTCTCCACTCTTAATACTTTAAATAAATATGTTTTTAGTAGCAAACTAACACAGTAATACTATACACTACTATAACACTATGCCATATAAAAATGCATTTATAGTACAAGTAACATATTACTCAGACATAAATGCAACCCTAATGATCCCTACATTACATTTACTGACAAAAGGTACAGGATTACAAAGGATATGGACAGATCCTCTGGAAACCATAAATCTCAGAGACAGATTTTGTTCCAGTTCAGTCAGCAGATTATGAGGACTGAAAATAATAAAGAGTGAAAACTAAAGTTATGACAAGTCTTCATGTGAACTCCAGGGGGATTTGAACAAGCTGCATGGTAATGCATCTTATAATTGATGAAAAATAACCAAATGTATGAATAATACACTGCCCGGCCAAAAAAAAAGTTGCACGTGCAATATTTCACTGCACCACCTTTGGTTTGATCACAGGAGACATTCACTGTGACATCTTTTTTGCCACATAATGCTTATGTAGTGTCGCAAAAAGGTTCAGAATATTTTTTCCATCCATAGTTGCATTAATTTTTTTATGATGGACAATCAGACCGCTGCATCAAGTCTTCATCACATCCCAAATTAGAGTCTGGACTTTATGGTGGCTAATCCATGTGTGAAAATGATTCTCCCTGAACCATTCTGTCACAAACCTGATGATCTTGATCAATCCTGGCATTGTCCAATCTTTTTGACGTTAAAGAAATGAGAGACTACTTGCTGCAGTTAAGTAAACAGCCTGGTCAAAAAAAGTAACCGCCTGGATTTAACTAAGCAAATAGTTCAGATCCTTCCGTGGGTAAGTACTGCAGTGGTTAATAATGTTTCAGCTGTAACAGGTTATTTAACTCTAACTGATGCAGTAACTAGCCTCTCATGTCTCTAATGTCAAAAAGATTGGACAATGCCATAACTGATCAGGATCATCAGGTTGGTGACAGAATAGTTCAGGGAGAATCATTTTCACACATGGATTAGCCACCATAAAGTCCAGATTCTAATTTGGGATGTGATGAAGACTTGATGCAATGGTCTGATTCTCCATCATCAATAGTCCAAAATTAATGCAACTACGGAGTTAGTATAACATGAATCATACGCATCAGTCTCTATCATCACCAAGCTCCTCTGATGAACACTGTAGCTTTGTGTAAATGCTTGGAGCCTATCCCAGCTACTTAAGGGTGAAGGTGGGGTACACCCTGGACAAGTCACCAGTTCATGGCAGGGCTGACAGAGACAAACAACACTCTCACATTCACACCTATGGGCCATTTTAGATTAACCAATTAACCTATCAGTGCATGTTTTTGGATGGTGGGAGGAAGCCGGAGTACCCGGAGAGAACCCACGCAACATGCAAACTCCACACAGAAAGGCCCCACCGACTGGTGTCGGGATCGAACCCAGGACCTTCTTGCTGTGAGGCACGAGTGCTAACCACTGCACCACTGTGCCGCCCCAAAATGTAACGTATTAAAAGTAAAAGTATTTGCAGTAGAACGGTCCTTGCTTAAGAGTTTGATCTCTCAGTTTGATCTTCAGAACACAAATGGCAGTGGATTACAGAAGGCATACAGTATAAACCGGGGTTGCTTTGACTTAATATTGCTCCTCTCCTAAGGTTCACACCCAGAAATGTTCTGAGCAGACTAAAACATGAGGAAAATAGGAATATACAGGTACTCGCCATATATTAATATAGGGATGATTATTGTACCAATCTATATAATATTTTTTGGGAAAATTTTGTCTTAAAGAATTATCCAAACTGATTGCTAGACTTGATTTACCTTCTGTTCAGTGAAAACAATGTATCTCCAGATGTGATTATGTTAAAGAAAAGGATTCAATGATCCATTATAAGTTTGAAAACTTTCAAGGCAAAATATGCAATATTCCCCTACAAAAAATTTATCCTTCTCTTTAACACAAGTTAAAACTTGTGAATATTCAAATTATCACATCTGGAGATTGTTTTAACCAGACAGAAAGGGAATTAAAACTTGCAATCAGTATGGTATCTGCCAGGCAAATGTTGTGGTGTAAAAGGTATGACATGTATATGTCACATAAGGCTACATAAGGCTTCAGACATATGGCGTGAAGAAGAAAGAGGCCCACAAAATGGCATAAAATCAATTTCCTATTTTCAGTATTTAAAATTTATTTTATTACAATCCACATGCTGGTGGCATTTAGAGCAAAAATAAGACAGAAATTCAACAGAATGCCACAGAATTCACACAGCTCACCACAGAACATCCCCACTGCACTTAAACTGGGACAAACACAGTAGCACCATCTCATCTGTACCCTTCAGCAGAATAAAGACCTGGCAATTACTCTTTTGTTTTTAATGCCAAACTGCAGATTAAGTTGTTTTTCCTTCTGAGGTACTAACATGCAGAGAACAGGACCACAGCGCAATTTGTTCTGAAGCAGGGGTTGTCAATGCGGGTTGAGTGCTGTAAACGCTTTCTAATTTCATTCAAGAAGGAACAAATGCACATCTACGAAGGTCTTTGACGCTTTTGCACATAAAACTCAATGACAAACACAGTGATAATATTGCAAACATTCAGCGATAATGTTGCAAACATTCAGCAAGTGACATTTGACAAACACACGCTATCGCAATACGGCAGAACGACCCGGACTTAGCGCCATTCACCCAAAGAGTGTCTTCTTTTAAATGACAGTGCATTTGTGTAATAAGAAGACATGATACAAACATTAACACTGACTTACTGTGGAACAAGTCGTTGTACCGCTCTGGTTATGTGCGCCGCCATGTTTCCTTGGACTCTCTGAGCGGCGATTGGCTGATAAATTATGTCAGTCCTGCAAATGGAGGTCTTTGATTGGCTATAAAATGAAGAGGGGCGGGCTGTATGAACTGGTAGCACATGGGAGAGTAAACAGCAAGTAACAGAAGTGTAGTGTAACTGTGGAGAGGAGGATAACAGCAGGAGATGGAAGATGGAAATTATCAGAACAGTTGGATTAACTCTAATTTCATTTACAAGATAATTCAAAACATAGGAAAAACTAAAATTATTGCTGGTAATTACATTAATTGGTACTTTGGAAACATAATCATAAAACATAATGATCCAAATCGGTGCTAGACTATTCTTTATATTGTATAGGCTATGGATTGTGGATGTGTGCATAGTTGGGTACATTTTTGCCTCACAGATGGTCTCTGTCTTCAAAGACTTTGCCGTCTTTCTGCTCTTTGAGACAGAACAGAGACAGACTGAACCTTACAACAGAGAGAAACAGGGAGGAGTAAAGGGAAAGAGAGAAGAGAGATTTGAGTACGTCACCCCAGGAGTTCTCTCTCTCAGCAGTGGCGAATTACTACTACTACCATCAGCCAGGTCCGAGTGTGGTGCACAAATGACACGCAATATTTGCCATGATTAAGTCAGCAGGGGATTTGCTCCAAATGTCAGCATTCAGAGGACTGACATTGGGCTGTGGATATATTTAAATTTGCTGCTGTAGTTACTGTAGCTACCCTTCTCTGTGAAGGTTGTAGAGGCAAACACATTTTGAGGAGAATTAAGAAAAACTTAAGTATTCATCATCCTTCAGCAGCTCAGTTACAACACCTTACCTCTTTACAGAAAATGTATGTTTTGTTTTCGGTGCAGAAAGTTTGCCATTTTGCCGTGGTAGGAAAATTTACCCAACACAGATCCTATATAATTTTGTTTATAGTTTAAAATGCATTTCAGATGGATCATACAGGTTGGCCTTTGATTAAACAGATTTTTGACATATTCCTCTGACACTTGTTTAGATTTAACATAAGCTACTGTTGCCATCCAGTAAGTTATAAAGTCAGGTCGACAAAAACTTCAACACAAATTTTGTAACTTTGTCTCTGTGCACTGCCACAGTGGAAATAAAATGATCAAGATGTGATTGAAGTGTGAACTTTCAGCTTTAATTCAGGGGATTTTTTTAACAAAAATACTGCATTAACCATTCAGGAACCACAGTCATAACTGAGTATATTTTTGTTAATATTTGAGTTAAACCCCTTAAATTAAAACTGAAAATCCACACTTCAATCACATCCTGATTCTTTCATTTCACCTGCATTGTAGTGGTGTAAAGAGGCAAAATTACAACATTCGTAGAACTGTCCAAATATATGTCTACCTGACTGTTTTACTAGTTGATTCTTAAACCTCAAATCCAATCTGTTTTTTGGAAACCTGTTTTTTATAACCATATTTTTTTTTACAGTAAATTTGAAATAGATCTTAACACGTCCAGGTGAGAAAAGTACATTTCTGTCAGCACAAAAGAGGCCTATGTGCACATCACTTCTTACATGGGATAAAAACACAATGCAGTTGGAAAATTCCATCCACGGGTTACTTGGAAACTACTTCTTTCCCTCCCCCTTCCGTTCATCGAACACAATTGTTGTCTACTAATCCAGTTTTGATAGCATTTGGCACACTTTCTTTGGATCACAGCAAGATGCTCAACTTCCATTCTGGTCTCCCCTAGGAACCTCTGAGCCCAAGAAAGCAGCCGACACCAGGTCGCGCCAGAGCAGGGGGGTTCTCTGTCTCCTCATAAAGCACAGAAAATTATTTTTTGATTCAAGTCACCCCTCGCCACATAAACACACACATGCGCACACGATCACCAGTCTGATTCCTAATTCCAGATATGTACTGAAATGTGTTTATTCTTGTCAATCTGTTACGTTGTTAAATGTTGCAATCACCTAATGACCCCCCTGTAAGGCAATAGAATATAAAATATTATGTCAAAGGCAGAAGCATTTTGCCTTTGTCCCCCCTCTGTACACCCTGATCCAAATGGACAATGCATCACTAGGCCTTGATGCCTCAGAAGTCTGGGTTCATTAAAATCTTGAACGAGTGCCAAAGCTGTAGTCATAGATAAAAGGAATATGAAAGGATAACGAAATTTATGGATGGCAAGTCACCACCTCACCCTGGCATTTATAATAAACAAATGGTTTCTGTTTCCAATTTAAATTTCTCATTATACTGTGACTTTTGGAAAATGTGTTTTGATTTACCAACATTTTATCTGAAAAACTGTATAATTGATTAGATTTACATGGCTCTGATTTTAATGCTGATCGCCTGCCTTCCCCTACAGCCCCCACCCCAACCCAACACTCACCAAAAAAGAATGATCTGAACAACTCCTGAGGCACATTAACATCATATAAAGCAAACCTACATATCAAACAGTTTTTTCCTGATAAAATAATTGGCTTTAACCGGCACAGAATCCAATTCATCCTTTTGAAAGAAACTTCTGTGAGGGCACACAAAAAAAAAAAAAAAATGGTGAGATAGACTTCACAGCCCGAGTGAGATGGACATCAATGCAGTGTGCCAGCAATGGCTATATTAACCCATGGCTAAATCCCATCACACAAATGTCAGTGTATCCGTTATGAAACCATGACATTTAGATCCAAGGTCTCCATTGTGGTTTTAGAGGAAGCTGATGTTTGTCCATTCTTTGCATCCATCAAACCAGCACAGAGCCACACAACCAAGTGTACTCTAAACATAGAAAGGTTAAAGATCATAAGGATTATCAACTTTATTGCATAATGCATTGTGTAGTTCAAATCCATTTTTATTATGGTAACACTTTAATTATTTCTTCTGTTGTCTTTAATTTGAAGTGTGGTCAGTTTACAGTATGGTTTGGATTAATAATAATTATACAGTTTGACATATTGAAATATCTTTTACCTGGCATATTATGCAAGAACACCTTCTAATTTTAGATTTTTTTTTTTAAACATTGGTTTATTATTTGTGATTTTATTAATCAATTTGCTTTGTATACCATTTAAGACAATGCCCAATAGAATCTATGTTGCAGAAATATTAAAAAATAATTTTAGTACATGATAAGCAGCAGTAATAGTTCTTGCCTGATTTTGTTCCAAACTCAGCCTAGACAACCTCCAACATAACCCAAACATCACTACTATCACTGCAACACACCAGGACAGGCTCAATCTGACATGTCACGACCGTTCATGTGTAATGAGAAGCAGAACCCACATTCAACAACAGGACAATGTGTCATAAAGCTCTCATGTTAAGAGTGCAACACCTATAAGCCACATGGCTAAGAATCACGAGATGTTTAATTATTGCCTCCTTACATTAGCTTGGATCTCTTCCCTCGGGCATCAGTTTGGGGGTCAGGCTGTGGGGAGGTGAAGAAAGGGGGCCAAGGCTGGTGGAGATGGTGAAGAGAAATAAAATCCCTTCATTACGAGATTTCTCCCTCACTCTCGAGGAGCTCTCTCTCTTTCCTACCATTGGCAGTCCAGATCAGGAATTACAAATGATATCATGACAATTTTTCACGCTCTTCAAACCAGTGATGTTTTACCGACTCATTTGCTATGATACCTTGTTACGGATCCAGCTGTGAATCAGGGACGTGTCATGGGGCTAGAAGCCCACCTCCTGCTGAGCCTGGCCAATGACCTGGAAGGCAATAGGGGATGCCAGTGCCTGCAGCATGTGCTGCACTGACAAAGCAGCAGGGCACCGTCAAAAACCCTCTCATACAAACTTTGCAGATCACTCCGTTTTTAACAGATGAGTAAGCACTGGTGCTGACTTTTTTTCTTTGCCCTAACACAAGGTTTATGGATTTCCCTTCATGAGTCTGTGGCTCAGTTGACGCATAGCAAAGTGTTGCCCACAAGGAAAGTAGTTGTGGATCTGGGGTGGAAGGATGCAGATGACATGTGGCAGGGTCACTGCGCAGGTTAAGCAACAATTCATTCAAGTGCCTGTAAAGGAAGTAGAGTATGGTCGCAAAAGACCAGTACACCAGCTAAAGAGCAAACACAATCCAAATTAAACTTTGGCCTCTCAACACAAATTGCAACATGGCTTGTACACATCCACTGGACAGTGCTGCTGCAACATAAAGTCCAAAGATTTTTGTCTGCTCCTCATCTCATTTAAAGATTTTTTTGTAAAATATGTCAAAAGCACCCAAATCTGAGACAGATTAATGAAACAAAGTGGCAATTTAATCCATTCATTAATTTTTTTTTGCGTTCTTCAACAGGAATTCAATGAGGTTAAGGTTGTTTGGGTTTCCAGATGAGAGCCCTCACGCAATCCCAGGCCCTGATGACTTCTGCATTACTAGAATGATGCGGCCAGGACTGATGGAGCTGAGAGTGTCAGGAGGTATTAGCCTTTACAGGCCAAAGCTGGTGGACACAAGCAGACTGCGGCCCCTGACCCAATCTACCGCCAACGTACTGACCCAGCAATTATGGGAAAAACAGACAGAGAAGGAGCAATACTGCAAAGAAAAATATCAGAATTTTTGAAGGAAGCTTAATGCATTCTTTTTAAAGAGAAGACAGAGAACAAGGGAACAATTAATACTGAGATGTTTCTGCTGGTTGCCCAAATAACAGGAAATGGTTTCAAGGTACTTTTTTCCTGTTCGGTTCACTCTGATTCCCGTCTCTCACTTCATTTAACTGAATTAATGAGCAAGTCCAGCCAGACCTCGGAATTTTACATTTTTAGGCATCTGTTATTTTGTTGAGGGTCTAGTATCTGTGGTTCTGTTATGAATCTGATTGAAAGCAAACAGATTTATTTTTTATCCTCTCACTCTCAAAGATATTAATAATATTTAAAAGTTAACGATGCAAAAACTTACATTTAATATATGTGTATATGAGTGTAGGTAGTGACTTACTGAACGTAATCTTATGAATGAATATCCCCATTCTGCTCGGCACGCTGAAGTAGAACAAACGCAGTGGGATGGTGGCCTCGCAACACGACACTGGCAGGCCGAGAAGCACCTACATCAGAGAGGACCTAAAGCTGTGTACACATGGTTCACCTCAGGAAAGACCTGCTTACAGCACAATGTCAGTGTTGGACTCCCTCTGTGAACACTGTCAAATGCACCTCTGTGATGGTACAGTAGAGCTCCCAAAGGATGCTGTAGGCGATATCATGCAGGATACAGCACTATAGAATTAACAGTATTGCAGAACCGGGTGTTTTTATTTAACAGGGAAGCACGGGTTGTAAGAATATGCTCACTTATTTCCATATGCTGTGTATCCCATCTGATTTATGAAATGATATGAGTTCATTCATTATTCATTTTGGTGGAGGAGTTATTATCATTTTACCCGTCAGGCTTGCTACTGACACCATAAACATTATGAAATCACAGTTCGCCCAAGGCATTGCTGCTGCTGTGAAAAGTGGTCACAACTGACTAGTTAGCACAGGCACACAGTACACTGGAGACAAGCACTAAATGCCATACAAGTGACCCGTGAATTTTTAATACAAGCAAAGTGGTGACAATAAGACAAGTGACAAGGAAGAAAAATGAGAGTGGAACTGAATATTACTGAAGCATGCTCTGCTTTTTAAACTTGCGGAGAGTCTGAGCCTTGCGCAGAACTGGAGCGCTCATACATCCTGTTACACCCTCAGCTCTGAATACAGCCTATAGCAGACAGTGCTGTACCTGCACCAGGATCCAGTCAGCAGGTTCTACTTTGCAGATGTCCTATTTTGATTATAAAACTAAATTCATTTAAAAGGACTAAAAATTTCACCCCACATCAGAATTTGTTGTAAGCTAATTTGTCACAGGCTTATCAAGGCCTATTCATCACTGATCTAGTAATTACCAGAATGAGCTACAGG
>JAPQRQ010039830.1:0-26088 GCA_037367365.1 Apogon talboti | reverse complement strand
CCCCCCCCCCCCCCCCCCCGAAAAATAAGGGTATCAAAAGAAGGTAGTGGCAGGGTGTTTGTTAAAAGCACTTCTCATCTGGCGTTCGTATTTCTGTGTTGCAGCGTTGCATGCTGGTTGCCATGTAGGAGAAGGAGAGTGAAGTGGTAATAAGGATGTTCAGGAAGGTCATGAAGGGACAGCGTAGTGTCTGGAGCCAGTCAGAGCCCACAGAAGTACCAGCTGGAGGGCTACCATAAGCCACAGCGATGGGCTCAGGCCGGACGCCCCGCCACAGTCAGGGTCCTCCTCCTGGGAGCCAAGCAACGAGGAAAGCAAGGGAAGGAGAGTTACTGAACGTTTAAAGCAAAACAATAAACACTTCTGAACTGCAGCTATGCAGGGCCCGAACAAATGTCTTTTTAAAACTTTATTGAAAAATTATGTCAGAACAAAACTAATACCCTGAATGCCTAACATCTGGGGAGGTACAAGGGAAAGAATGTGTTGCCTTGATCTTTTTGGATAGGAACAAAATGTTGAGAATCATTACAGAGATGTAGAAACGTTTGGATGCAAATGAGAAGTGAGTGGTCTGTTTCAGCTAGTGTCTGGCTACACGTCTAATCAGATGTCAGTAGAGACAGACACAGGAATCTATTGCCTGAGACAGATCATGATAGATGGGCAAAGATACATAAAACATGGCCTGAAGTTCAAAGTCAGGTGGGATGGAGAAAATGTCGGCTTTGAGAGACTGAAACAGACATGGAGGGAAGTCAGAGGGAGGTGAGGACAGATGGTGGTAAAACATGAGAGAGGATGACAAGTGAGACAGATTAGCCAGAAGAAGAATGGAAAAAGACATGAGGTGGTGGAAGAAAACTGGAAAAAAAGTCAGATGCAGCAAGAGGAATGGGGGTAAAGTCAGAGGACATGAAAACAAACACGGAACACAAATTCGGAACAGCACAGGAAAGAGCCAAAAGGTGTGAGATTGAGGTTATGATAATGACAGGGAGAGGGCTAGTGTTATGGGACTAACCCGAGACAGCACATGAACAGTGGCAGCAGTAACATGAGCAGAGAAGAAGCCAATGGGGAGCCTGCGCTCCTTCGGCACATGGCCTCATCCTAACCATCAACAGCCAACCACAGAGCAGGAAACGGAGAAAACAGAGAGAGAGAGAGAGAGTCATGCAGCAAAAGGTCCACATGGTTAGCAAGAAATACGAAAGCAAGTATGAGCAAAACACGAGAACATTTGATTCAGTAGAACCACGAGGAGCACTTCAGGACAGATGCATTCACTAGCAAGACAAGATTGTAAGAGGAGTTAGTGTGAGTGTTTGTGTGTACATGAGAGAGTGTGTGTGAGTAAGCCAGACAGTACAAGCAGAAGAGTTAATTCATAACACCATCACACTGACTGGAAAAAGTCTAAAGAGTAAAAACAAACAGAGCATTCAAGCCCAGAGGTTTCACACGCAGAGACTTTGTGCTGCTCGTGAAAATGTTTGTTTAGTTTAGTTATTCATAAGTCCAGTAACAGCTGGATGTTTGTCTCTGCGTGGGAAAACTCTGCACATCCAGCTTTGGAGGAACTGCAAAAAAACAGAAAAGAAATGACATGCACCATGTGAAGGTTTTAGTGATGTAAGGGTGCAATGGGCAGAATTACAACACGGATATAAAGACGCTCTGGAAGTGAAGATAAAAGCTTCACTTATCGACTGACCCACTTCCTGACTGAACTAATGCAATTTTTTTATTGGTCCCTAATATGCTACTCTTGCTACTTCCAATTTTCCACATGAAAAGTCAAAAGAGAAAATGTTTCATCTAAAGTTTAAATGAATGCAAAGAAGTGAGAGAAGACTGTGAGAAATTCTCCCAAGAAATAAGAAATGGAGCTTTTTTTTATTTTTATTTATTTTACTGTAAATCAGTGCGTGTTCTTCTTGAGTATCCCTACTTGTGTTGGCGTATTTCGGATTTGTTCGTCTTGATTATATACAGTCTTGCCACATGGATGATGTGACTGTGGAACTGATGTAGTATGATGTAAGTATGTGTGTGAGTATATTTTAGGTTGAATATAATTTTCTTTATTGTAAATAAAAAACGTCTAAATTTAGATTTATAACATTGGCACACTGTTTATTTTGATTTTATTGTCCACTCTTTCCTTGAGAACTACAAATATATATACACAGGTTTGGATCTACTAATCATTTTCAGGTTCCTTGGTGTTAAAATCAAAGTTATAACTCACTAAAAACATCTGCTCTGTAACCTGTAAACTTTCCATGGAAATATAAGAATGTAGCAGTGAAAGTGAAAAACAGTAGCCTCGAGGCACAGTTTTTTTTTTGTTTTTTTTTCCTGATATAGGAGATTCGATTTTCGGCCAACTTCTTTTATTCTAATGAGACTAATAAAGAGTCTCACAGTTCAACAACCTGGCAATGTTATGTATCGAATCCTACGCAGAGCACCCTAGCAAAGTGTGCACTTGAAATTGCTCTTAACCACAAGCAGAATAATATCGATGCCAGCTACTTACACTTTCATTGTTATCAAAACAGACTGAAGGGCCTTTCCTGTATCTGGGACTTTTGGCCAGAACACAGGGATTGGGACCATCAGCTGGATGAACGGTCAGGAACATGACACAAGTCTGAGTGATTTGCAGCAACATATAGTCCTATTTCAGCAGGTACATGGTACTAGGATTCAATGTGCATTGCTATCTGAATACATTTCCTTTAAATGAGCCCAGACAATAGGAAACTGTCTTCTCTGAACACACATTTCTCAATACCTATGATGACGTGGCATCCATTTTCCAGCATTGTCTTTTCAAAGAGAACTTACTCCATAATTGACCTCAGCCCTGAGTGTTTGAGAGAACATCATAGCTTTGTTTGTAAACTATTCAGCAGAGTTACCCCACACTAGCATCTGCCATACAGACACAGAGCAGAGACAGCGCGATTCTGGGCCAAATGTTGAATGTAAATTTCTGCAGAGATGCTCAATCATTCCTGCTGTGGGATTTAAGAGATACAAATAAGGGAAATAGTGAATAGCAGATGAAGGAAAACATTATTGTCACAGAAGCTTTGTTTATGCTTATTCTGTTCTTTACTGCTCGTTTGTTGTTTAAGAGTCAGTGGTAACTAATCTGCTAATAGCTTCATGTCATGATGAGCGTGTATTTATGGCCATCTTGTAAAAAAAAAAAAAGAACTTTTTAACATCTGCTTATTTAATCAAATTGTAGTCTGCCAGTTGATGGCTGCATTAGGTCAAAGGATACACTGCTGTTCATCCTGTATTAATGGCTTGGTATCACAGGACGTGCAGGTGAGTTTTGCATCAGCGATGATGAAGACCAGGTTTGTGTTGGGCAGTTTTTCAGCGTGGTAAAGCCTAGAGGGAAGCACACACAAGAACAGTTGTTGACACACAGGATGGAATCCAGGAAAAACAGAGGTACAATTTCATTAAAACTTGCTTACAAGAGATGCAGAAAGTTGAATATTTTACCAGAAACAAAGGACAGGAGGATATTGATTTTAGTTTGTTGTTTATAATGTCCATTTCAATGGGTACTAATTACCCCTCATACATGACTCCAGAAACCTTTTAATCTTTAACACACTTCCTAATCCCAAACACAATGAAAGGCACACTGTGGATCACTCAATTCAGCTCCTAACTACTTTTATTCTTCAGGGGACGCAAACCTGCTGTGCCACCCCACTGTCCTCCAAGACCTTTACTGAAACCCACATGTCGCTGGTGCACAAATGATTTTCTCTGTTTTTTATGGTGGTCATTAAAAAGAAACATATGTGCAGCTAATGTGGAGGAATGCCGTACGGCATGCAGGCAGGCACTCCATTAGCCGGCACGAGGGGACCTTAAAACAGCGTACGTAAGCACACATGTGCGTAATTTCACACACAAACATGCCAGGACGGTGGTCCATACAAGTGGATTGACTTCACCTTCATGGCATGTGAATTTTTACAACTCTCTCCGAGTGCCACCTCTGGGGACTTCATTTGTGTCTCATGAATGTTTGCATCAGCCCAGCTCTGAGGGTACTGGACATCAGACCTGTTCTATAACATACAGACACACCTGGTTTGCACTAATTTGTATATCATTTGTACCTGGAGCAGTTTTCACAGTCGACTGTCCCTCTGAAGGACAGGTTGCTCGTCTCAAAGAAGTACTGGGTTTGCTGTGTGATGCAGACCTCTTTGCGCATGGCATCTGACACTTCATCATCCATTTCAGCTGCAGAAGCACAAACAAGCACATTCATGTGTATACGTGTGAAATACTTTTTACAATCTATCTGCTTCAGATATTAAACTCATCCAGTTACTTGTGGTGCTGGTGAACAGTGAACATGTCATAACCAAAGTAGAGACCACTCTAAACTAGACCTGGGTTTATGACTCTGACTGTGCATGTGGGTCACAGAGCTCTGGATCATGAACCATGGAACGCATGTCAAACTTTCTAGGCCCATTCAACATAAAGAGAGAAGCAATGGTACGTACACAGTAGAATTAGACAGAGCCTTTGTTGATAACAGATCACTTATTGCTTCCTCACAGCTGCTGATATATGTGGCAGCTAATGGATGTTTTTTTATGTTTGATATTTCAATGATCCTAGGACTCAGGCCCTACTGGTTCTACTGGTTTCATGGTCCAGATGTCCCTTTTGTGTTCACACCCTAGGCTCCCTCGGGCAGCCTAGTCTGATATTGCAGTAGAAATTATAACCGTGTAGCAGTCTCAGAATTACTTAAAGAGCTTCCAATAATAAAACGGCAACATTTTTGTAAAAACAATGGTCTAATTATCCAGAACAATCAACAGACCTCACAGAATTGTTGTTGATTACTTGTATTGTATTAAATTGTATTGTAAATACCACATACAAACAGAACTGCACGTTCGCGTGGTCAGGCTCATGTGGTCAACATCTTGCAAACATGAAATCTTCGGAAGACAAATGACTGTTCAATGAAGAATGTTGTTATTCAGTGCGTATTCCACTGATGATCATTGCACCAGAATGTCAAAATTAAGGAAAACCGTTTGGTAATGGCGTGATTAATGATGTTTAAAGCCTTATTGAAGTAATTAAAGGCTCTGCTGTTTAAAGGTATACTCTGAGAATCCAAAAAGGAAAGAGGATTCTGCTGAGAGATCTACTTATGTATACCCTATAACAAAACAAATACTGTGTGTGAATTTCAGTAGTTATATCAATGACATCAAATAAGAAAGCTCGAAAGCAAGACCACAGCAGTGGAAAGCATAACTTCAATGATCCAACTGAACTGACATTATGTTTAATTTATTACATTTCTATTTCCACAATTAAAGATCATCAACAGATTTGCCATCAGCCAAATTAGTCTTAAAAACGGGCTTAACTTAAAGTATTTAATGTAATTATGGTCAGTTTTTATGTATAGTATATATAGCAAAAGGAAATGATGGTGTAAACTCACCTGCATTCAGGTAGTTAGGGAATGTGATGCTGACCAGTAATTGTTGCAGTATTGACCTAAAAGTAAAAACAAATGAAACCGATGATATATTTCTGGAATATGATGTACAACATACCATGTGTGGAAATGCTGTTGCAACTGGTCTGTGTATGTTTAACTCATAGGATCAGAAACAGCATTAAAAATTTGTTGTTTCTTTTCATAGGCAATGAGCAAGTCCTTACAAATCAGAAACAAAAATAACAAATCCTGTTTTCCTAATCTGAGACTTGATATGGGTATTTACAAGGCACGAGCAGCAGAGTCCCACATCCTACAGATCCTTACTCATTGTGACTACCATAAATATTAGATTAATTGTACACTTGAATCACAAAGGCAGCTGGTTGAACCGCAGTAAATATGTGGCTGTCTTTCTGCAGTCGTGGCTTCTTTACTGAGACACACACTATTATTATTTTGGAAAATGACGTATAACTCCATGTCCATATGTCATTGTTGATTACACGCCATAGTTTTTTCCTTCTTTTTTTTCTGCACATCTCGATCCTTATTGGCATTCGTGTCTTGTAAGTGACCACATTCAGACTCAGAATATGAAAAAATACATCTTCTTATTATTTGTTCTACAGAACAGAAAATAAATATCAAACTTTTACTTTTTTTTTTACTTTTGTTGATCCCTTAAATTTTTTTTTTTTTTTTTTTTTAAATGCAGGACACTTGAGCACTCATTTTTGTTTTTAATATCAATTTCAGACAAGAAATTCCAATGACCAAAACATACACAGACTGTATCAACATCCAAATCTATTCTTTATTTGACATACTGTAAAACAAGCTGTTAATGACATCAAGACAGAAAGATAGAGCATAAATCAAGGGAGGATTTTGTGGAATGTTGACTGTCCTGGGAACAATTCAGCTATTAAACAGATGCGGTATGTCAATTTTGAAAGAACAAATTCTAGCCTGCTTTCCATTAAGGATCTGAGTTAAAGGATTCACAATGTGATCTTTGATACTGTATATTTGTTATTAATCATCTGCAAAAAAAAAAATGATGCTAGAGTGTGTCGAAAGCGTTCTTAAAAAAGTAACTCACCATGCTGCAGCTGTCGCCCACCATCCTACATTCAGGATATCTGCTATTGTGGGCTGACAGGGGAAAAAGAAAACGAGAGTTAATATCGGCAAAAGTCAAAGTTGAACTTCAAATAAATCCTCTAACAAATCAGTTAAAACTGGTGGAGCCACTCTGAGCATCCTGCTTGTGTTTATACAAGTGTTTAATGCAGACGACTGTCCAGTCCTGCCTGGCACTGGCCAGACCACAGGTCTAGCCAAAGGTTTTATTTTGTCCCTGTCAGAGGAAATTAGAAAACAATCCTTCTCAACAGATGCAAGCATAAATATGTAAACAAAGAGTCAGTGAAAAAACAAAGTAGCACACGGTTTGAATAAGTCCCAACATGTTGCTTTGATTATGGTTAGCATGCGAGGGCCTTGTTTTGGTGAATCAGTGCTGTATCCTCTCTTTAGCTGGTGCCGTTTTGAGTCATCAAGGAGTTCTAACTAACCGTGTTAGAGGCATCACTGCCTGTTGGCAATGTCTTTGATCACAAATATCTTCATCTTTCATCTCACCTTGGTCACTCGGGCGTGTTGTACACATTTGCAGTACAAGTTGTAAATTACGTGGGTTCAGCTGTCAATTAGTAACAAGAATTTCTGTGTCTGTAAATTACAACAAATGCTTTTTCTTTCTTTCCAAGGTATCAGCTTATTACCCCTGCCCACTGGTAGTTACACATAGTCTCTAGCATCATTATATCTGAATGTCTGCAGTCAATTTTTATCATGTCACAGTAAGTTGTAAGTTTTGTAAGTGATGAAAAACAGTGCATGTTTCTACATCACTTGGTGTGTTAGCCAAGCACACTAGACCACCTAATCCTGTTACTGTTACTGCAACTCCCACTCTAACGCTTTCACCATACCCTCTGCTTCCCTTCTCATCTGTTGTATCCAGATTTATGACTCCCCAGTGAGTGACCGCTTGTGTGTGCATGTACGACCCTTTGGAAGTGTGTGAGCAAACAGGTACATGCACAAATGGCTGCATGCACTCATGCGTTTGTCCAAGTGGATTAGCATGTGTGTGCTCATTCAGGGAAATTAGCCAATGGATATGCATGGACATCAAAATGTGTGAACATGAATGTGTGAGTGTGCATGTGGGTGGTTGTATGTGTGTGTTTAAATGTGTAAGTGTGGTAGGTTATGCATGTATGGGTCTCTGGCTTATGTAACTCACCACATAGACAGATCGCAGGCCTGCAGCTGCCTTGCTTTCTTTCTTGGGGTAACAAAGTGATTGGTAGTCGAAGGTCTTCTTAAAGGTGAACAGGGAGGAGTTCACAAGGTTTATCATCAGGATGGGGTCGATAACACCGAAGAAACGCCCAATCTAAGAAACAGGATGACAGAAAAGAAGATGCTTTTCTCTACCACAGGATTAGGAAAACATTTATAATGCAGAAACAATATTAAAGAAAAGGAGGAAAAACTCAAGTAGGAATAAGAGAATCAGAATCAGGCCTTTTAACATCATAGGACTTGTGCTGTTGTTATGTGTCTTTTTGGTGCAAATGGGGCTCTGGTATTCTAGAGCCCTGAGCAAATTTGCCCTAATAGTATTTTTATTTATTTATTTATTTTTTTTACAAGTACAAAAAATCTGGAAGCAAAAAATAAGCATCAAAATTCCCTTAAGTTTCTGTTTGCAGAACTCTAACGAGTGGCTGACAGTTATTTGTTGTACTCTAAACTCGAACCCACATAGCTATTATATAATACATACACTGCACAGTCAAGTATTATCAGCTATATGACTGTCAAACAAATCAGACTTTAAAAACTTACATACACACTTTCATACACTTTTAATATCATAACATAGGTTAGACTGTCCAGCTTCATAGAGAAAAGAATTTCTGTCTCTACTGAGAAATGCTGAAGAGTAAAGAAAAAAAATGTTACAGTTGACTTCTCTTTATCTTATATGAAAGTAAAATATATGTAAAACACATGTACGAAAGCTCACACATCAAATATGTGTATGCATGTGCAGAAAAAGTTTAAAACTGAGAATACTGCACATACAAGACACACACTCGGTAAATCACACTCCAGTCCAGGATGATGGACTTCAGTATAATGTGATTAACACAGTCCACCAGGCAGTCATAAATCCTGACAAAGAGGAAGTAGTTTGTCTCAGCATCTTGAAGGTGTGACATGACCGTGTGCATGGGAGTGTTTAAGTACTTGTGTATCCAGGAGGGAGTGTGTACAGTAAGTAGCATTCATCTATGTGTGTGTGCTGAAAGATGTGCATGTGTTGGAATGAACGTCTGTGTGTGCATGAGGAAATGCAAACTATCCCTTTCCTTCCACTTTGTAAGGTCACTGTTAACAACCAGTCCTCCACATATCCATTCCGCGTTAGTCCAACAGCCAAAGGATATATAAATCTTCCAATCTATAAGGTAAAGCGAGCCTTCTCTCCTTTCCCTGTGCAATAACAAAAATAATGAATTAACAGTCACAGCCCTGTTGGCTGCAGACTCCCCAAGGGTTTCAGAGAGAGAAAAGAATGAACTGGAGAGAGAAAGACATAAAGAGGTAGAGAAAACGAGAAGCTTATAGAAAGGGAGAAACTTTGCTCCTGTAGGAAATATGATTGAGGGCAAACAGCCTTCTCCAAACACGGCCTCAGGTCCCTGGATTTTAGTGCTGCTGCCAAACTTCAGAGGGGGACTGATTTATCCAGCGCACACCCAGCCCTGATTAGGAAGGAGCCGCGGCTGCATGAAAAAACATTTACTCAGACAGCAGCAGGGGCCCTCTCGCAGCGTTTAACATAGGGCAACAGGGAGAACTGTGCACACTTACTGTATGTCAGAGAGAGAGTTCTTACAGAAGATTGGCGATTAGAGACCAATAAAACATATCTGATATGTAAACCTAAGGATACAGCATGAATAAATCATTATCTCAGATTTAATTGCATGACATAAATATATTTGAATATAATTACCCAAAAATCGTCATTATCCAGATTATGTGGTAACGGATTTCAAAATACAGAAGGAATAGAAATTAAGCTTCTGAATTTTTTTCATCTTTCCAGAAATCACCTATTCTTACCCACTAACGACATAAACTTACAAAATTATAGTGTAGGTTTTTACAGGTATTATACTGTATCTGAATGAGAGTATATTCAGTATATTCACCTGATCGATATATTCATCTCTATTTGCCATCACCAGGAAGCCCCCATCATCAAGAATGACGCAGTCTACAAACTGGAATCACACAGACAAGAGTGAAACAGTGCTCATAAGTCTTATCTATAATGAACACTTTAGAGAACGATTAAAGCTCTTACCTCATTGTTTCGCTGGCAGCCACAGATCTCATCATTGCACTGGAAATACAGTAGAACATAAAGAGTAATGGGAGGTCACAGTCTGGATCAAACATGTCACTGTGTGTATGAGTCATGCAAATGTACTCACATTCATTCTCTGCGTGGTGTTAGTGAAACTCGCCATCCAGGCACTGATGTCCAACTTTATGCCGACCACTGGGATCAAACACACAAGCCAGACATCCTAGATCATGTTGGACCTCTGTGTCAACTTTACTCTCTGAACTCAAAATGCAAACTTGGCCAAGGATCACAGGAGACTAGACAACTTGATATGTGGTTTGTATGTGTGTGTTTGTGTGCATATGTCAGAGGGAGAGCGAGAAACAGACAAATGACGAGTAGTGGTCTGTACATCAGAGCCTGTGTTTGTCGTAGAAGAATGAATAAGGTTACCACCCTGGAGCTGCAAATTTTCAGTGTGTAAATAAGACAAATGACTGCAAGTGTAAGTATGTTTATGTACAGGTGGCAGAATGAGAGAGACAATGTGGAAATACAACCATCTTTTCTTCCTTACCAGCTGGTTTGAGTGTAATGCCATCATTGATGAAGTCTACTGCTCTGCTCACAAGTACTGAGTCATCACTTGCTGCAAGAATACAGCATAAATAATATGTCAAAACCTATGTACATGCACAGTTAGATGAAGAACATTGTTATAACTGACTTCATCTTACCGTTCTCTTTAGCGAGGTAGGGTGTTGGAGTAAAGATGTACAGATCATTGTCCAAACTGCGTTTATAGAAACTCGACTCGTACGTCTCAGCGTCTTCTTTCCAGTTGAGACCAGCACTGTCATGTACACAGACACAAATAAAACAAAAAATGAATCCTCTCTTCACAAACACTGACCACACCGCTGCACCCATCAATCAGCAGTCAGGAGAGTAAAGTTACACCGATATCACAATTTAATACGACTTAAGAAATTATGCTATGAAGCTAATGACATGTGAATTTTATTTGAAGTATTTATGTGGACGATACACATTAACAGGGAAGTCTCTCTCTGAGTTTTGCTTAAATCTTCAGGCGGTTTGAGCATCTATTTATGCATGATTACTAAGAAGGTAAGGTCTCAGGTCACTACTAGATATAATATGTATAAAATACCAGATAGGTGTCACCAGACAACATCATGAAGTATCAGATAAAGCTGAACACATCATCTACTCCTCTGTGTGCCTCAAAGTTGGTAACCCCGCCCCCCCAGGTACCTTTTAGGGTAGACTCGAGTGATCCCTCCATCAGTGGCAACAAATCTGGCTGAGACACCATGCCTGACAGAGATAAAATTATTAAACATAATAGTCCAAACATTTGCACAGTGCTTCTTGTCTGTGTAACAGTTTCTAGTGAGTTTTGAAGCATGGGTGTTCAATTTTTCAACTTCATTACTTATTGCTGTATACTACGTATCAAATAATTCACTCTATATTCCATTTGGTAAGTTACCATTTACCATATATTCCATTTGAAAATACTGGGTCAGGATCGATGTTAATGCATGCAAAGGTTTGGTGCTTTACTTACGGCATCTCAATTTTTTTCCAACTCTTTATGAGATCCGCAGTGATGCCAGCGTCTAAGAGCAGCCGATTCACCAGCTCAACATTACCTAGGAGGAGAATAGGACCATTTAAATGATTATGTTATCTTTAAATACTGTAAATCTGTGGTGGCATCAGGTAAAGTGACTGGACTGTATCATTTGATAGGCAGCAGCTGTTAGAACAAGCCACCGCTTTAAGATATTGACTTCATTTCTGTCATTGTAGACTTTAGCTTGAAAGTTATGGGTCTGTATGAAATGGAAGTTCTTGAATATGTAGCATAACTGAGGAAAAAACATAATGGATTTAATATTGTAAGAAAGAAGAAAGAAGGATGCACATAGAAATACATTTGCAATGACTTTGAAATAATAAAAAAAATCAAAAAAATAGTCAAAACTAATCCAACAGTAGTATTTATACATAGATAGAACATAAATAGTGAAACTAAAGTACTGAAATGCAGTTGACTTCATAAAAAACATTAATAAACAGATCAAGGTGTAGGCGGTAGGTTGCTATAGGTGTAAAAAATTATTTTCCAAGACATCCGACAAGACCACATGACAAACATAACAAGTGATAAAAGCCACTCTGCCATTTTTTAGCTATGCCAGCCACTTTGAACTCTTCGAAAACTTGTTTCAGTCCATTAACATCGAGGCTCGTCGATATAGCCCCACCACCTCCTCCAACCTTTATGACACACCACACACATCAGAGAAACAGCTGGTGTAACACTTTATCCCCCCCCACTCCACCTTCCCTCTTCTTGCGGTGGTTTTCATTAGGGATCTCTTTATTGAAGGCAGCCCACGAATTCCTAATGTACTTCAACGTCTTCGCCACTGCAGTGGCTTAACCAAGTAAAGCGTGTAACGATACTGGAGCCGCCAATAGTCCACATGGGCCATACTTCTCTTCCCTCTAGAACTCCCTATGGAGTCCATTAAACTAGCAGCTAATAACGGTGAAAATAATAGTTCAATTGGGTGAAAAGTTTTATTGGATTGATCATGTTGAAATGTTTGAAGTGAGGTCTTCAACTGAAGCCATCACGCTGCACCTTAGGACAACATATAATAATGGATCTCTTTTATAAGGATTCAGGGACATTTTGGTTAATGGCAAAGAAGTGAATGATGCACATAAATGAGTGTATGCAAGTCATGGAAAGGATATTAATGCTTCGGTTAGATGTTTGGGAGAAGGTCCACTGGTCCCTGATTTGTGTTTTATTGCTCCGCTCACGCTCTTGGCTTGACGTGTCCTGCTCTTTCTCACAAACACACAGTAATTGGATGAGGTCGAGCAGCTATAGGTGGGGTGTGGAAGGCATATTACTGGTGAATATTGTGTGTGTGCGCAAGGGTGTGTGTCACATCTAAGCTCACACATGTGCAGTCAGGCGTGTGATGGTCAGACTTTTAGAGTTAGCATCAAATGGGTAACACGAACACAGGGGTTCCATATTACAAAGCTTTGGCTGGTCATGCACACCAAACCATCCAGCCAGACCTGTATTTCACTGGAGAGAGACACCTCTGGGAATAGGCTTTCGGTTGGCCGTCATCCATTAAATGTTCAATGCACACCTAAATGTCAAGCCAGATGGTTGAGATTCATTCACATGTACATGCTATTGTTAATACTGCAAAGCAGCTCTTTGAGATGTAAATTGGAGGCTGGTCCAAGTGTTCTGCATCTACACGATCTAGTTTTGATTCTCCCAGGGACAGTGTTACATTAAGTGGGTCAGAGAAACAGAAGTGGAAGGAGAAAAGAGGAATTCAGACTATTTGTTTTCAGTACTCACACATGGGGTTGTTTGGAGTCTTCGTATCAATGTAATAGTTGAACTCCATGAGGAATTCAGTGTTGTTTTTGTTCTTGTCAGGTGGCTTCAAGTCCTTGCAGTACATCCTGTTGGAAACAAACAAAGTATACAGTGAATGAGTAATAATAAAAAAATTCTTAAGTGATCTACAAGCAAGACATTAAAGTCATCCAACAATTATCATTGTGAAAATTAGGTTCATCTAATGACACCTTACCTTGGTGCAATGAATGTATAACCATATTCATCAAACTTGTCGGCCATTAGGCTTTCCGAAACTGGTTAAAGAAATAAAATGTTATGAGTTTTCCATTCGCTGAGGTTAAATTAAACAGTCACAGTGGAGGCTGAAATAATCATTACATGTAGATGAGATGGTGCTCCATTGGGCAGAGTAAAACACCTGCTGAATATTTCAGGGAGTAATAGTAAGACAGAACTCCAGCAGAGACCAGAACTGACATGAGGTTTATTCTCTTAGCAGAAAAACATTAGTGGCACAGATCCACATATTGAACATTGCCACATCCTTCCTCTCAACAAATGATTTTTTCCATTTAGAATAACATCCTCAGGTTAAGCTATTTAGTTAAACTGTGACTGAAATAACAAATAAAGACGAGAGAGCATTGGAAAAATACAAAGCAAAAGCTTTTACCACATTTAACACATGAAACATGAAAGTAGATTAACTGACAGACCATTTCAAAAACATGTAAACTCTTGTACACTACATCTGTAACAGCACAGTTTTGCACAAACAACTGAAAATCAATTAAGTATAAAAGAGAATAACAAATATTGTGGTATAAAGTTGGCCAAACATGCTGGGTAAAGGTCTGACAAGGCTCAAGAACAAGAGGAAAGAGATGAAAGTAAAGAAAAAAATACTTGCCATCTTTCCCTGGAGTGGAAAAAAAATCCCAGCAGAGAGAATGAGTGAACGAGAGAACCATCCCCGGGGAGGAAAAGACGACAGGGAAAAGAAAGGGAAAAAAGACAGGGTAAAACCACAGGGGTCTAAGGTGACACAATATTTTATTCACAGAGCGAGTCCTGAATAGAAATATTGTATTCCAATCAAAAGGTTTCAGGCCTTTGGATGTAAATGGGGACAGTGTTGATGGAGAACACAAAGAGAGGCTTAAAATGTGGTCAGGAGATTTTACAGTAATAATTTAGATGTGTGTTTTTTGCTTTGGTATTAAAATTCTTCTGGTGATACTCTAAATCCGTGGAGTTACTGGGCTTCAATGATGGATTTACATTACAGTACTACACATCTGAATGAGCTCTGAAATATTAACCACAGCCCAGTTTGGAATAAACTTAGCACTGCTCTGAGATTCAACAAGACACGTCATGTTGACAGTTGATTATTCTGTACGGTGAAAATTCTCATGACGACATGGGCTACTCCTTGTCCTCTTTGGTGGCCATGATTGGGAAATAATTACACCCATGTGCTTTTCCTTTGATACGGGGTCACTGCTTACTAATCCAACAAAGTATCTGGTAATGATGGATAACAGGGAGAGCTGCATATATATTTCTGCACTCTCACCCGCCTTTGTACACCGATGACATTCTTGCAATTACATTTTGATTCGTTACAATATCTATAATATGCAGCTGCAGAGTTCAACAAAAAAATGAATGTACTCCAACATGGATCATGCAGCAAAAGACAAGGTGAAAAACCTGCATTAATGCAACATATATATGACAAATAGTATTAAAGTTGTTGGTTATATTTGGCTCTAAAAAACAGTCAGCATTGAGTTTCAATTAAACCACAGTGCTTAAAATGCTGCAGATGGAAAATAACAAAACCACACAGAAGGACAAATAGAGATGAAGCTCAGTGTGTAAGAAGGGATACTGTCTTTCATTATGTGTTATTTAACAAGGTTGTAAAACTCAAACGGAGTCAAAAACTAAAGAAAACAAAGAAAAGTACCAACTCATGTTTTGGGTGCAGAGTCACATCTTTCTCCTTTATGGTTTCACCTTAAAATAATGCAAACATCCTGTCCTGTGTTCTTCCCGCTACACAGCGATAGTGCCAAAACCACATCTGAGGGCCACTGGAACAGGTGGGGGTTAAATACATACATGCACACGTAGACACACACACATTGACAGCGTGTTGTGTGGGCGCACATAGCATGCAAAGTGCTGCTTGTGAGTGATGCCGGCTGCATTCACCATAAAAGAAGTGTCATTAATAATCAGAAGCCACTGGATGAAAACAGAACAAAAAAAAAATGCTTGAGTTTTCTTCAATACACTTAATGCACTAGGGGTTAGTGGAGCTACATCCAAAGTGTGGTGTTGGTATAAAGTTAGGAGACAATGGGTTAGAAGGTAAACCACAAGAGGTGAATACTTGCCCAAATACGCTGCAGGGGTCCAAGACACCAGGAATGATCAAGAGTTGAGGAGGGCAGGAGAACAGGAGGAGGTAGGAGGATAAAAAAGATAAGGAGAGGGAAACAGGAATAGAACAAAAGAGGAGGGAAAGGAAAAAAAAGCCAACAGGGTTACACAATATTTTATTCAAACACTGAATAAGAATATTGTACAGAAAAATATGAAACACTTAAAGGAGATACAAGGGGTTGTCATGTAATTAAGGGAGAGTTTATCAGCATGTGTGTAAAATGACCATCAATAGTTGGTTTCAGTTAAGGTTTGATCTAATATTGATGTTGCTATACTTGAAATGATGATATGATGTCTGATGTCAAAGTAACTGTAGTATTGAGGAAACTGAATTTGGTTGCATTTATCTACTGTCAAAGTTACTTTCTTTTCTTTTTGATAAACTCAAGGATGAATGAAAATTTCAGATTCGTTTTTTCCTTTATATATATATATATATATATATATATATATCCCTCACAACATTGCGGCACCTTTCACCATCTTGGATGCTGGAACACACTCAAAAACACCACCAAGGAGAGTTTCAAAATGTTCTCTGCTCACAACTGAACTGTATGTAATAAAGGTGATGAAATGCTCAGTGTGATGGATTACCAAAGTCAAGCAGGCCTCAAGTCTCTGCCAGGAGATTCTAAAAGCATTTTGGAAAAAAAGAAAGAATAGCTAATCGCTGCCTCAAAGGTAGGAATCTACTCCTAAATGTATGATGTACTTGGAAAAATGCCTGGCAATAATTTTCCGTTTATTTAATATATTCAATAATTACATGCATCATTTAAGCTGATTTGTTCTGCATTCAGAAAATCCACAAATGTCTTTAAAAGCCTGGTGTTGACTACCAAGTGCAGCCAGGCTCGCAGTTAACAGACAGAACCAGGGACAGACTGTAATCAAGGACGGCTCCATCTTAACTGCAGAGAACACACTATAAAACTGCCCTTTGAGTAACACTATGAGTCAATGACATCTTTTACTAGTGGGAACAGACAGGGCTCAAAAGAGACATGAGACGACAATGCCACACATATGGAACCTCTGATCCAGTGTATAATATCTCATAGAGCCACGTACACAAACACACATGCACACACTTGCAAAGTGAAGTACTAAACTGTATATGAATTGATGAGTATTGTATGTGTGAAAGGGGACACTGGAGCCACTCGTCCCGCTGTCTGGCCAGACACGCTTTGAACAACACCACAACAGAGGGTGGATGTTGCCCTAGCGACAGAAGTGGCGAGGGTACGCAAGGGTGGTGTAGATTGTGTAGAGTGTGTATGTATATATGTGGGGTGCCGTAAATGATGGATATGAACCATAAGCGGAGGCATGGGCATTTCTGAACCGTACATGGAGAGCATTAACAGTCATTTTCCACCCGCCACTATTTGTCTACAGTCTGTGTAAATGGAAGGTAAATGTTATGGAGTGGGAAAACTTAGAATGGCACAGGAGAATGAGGTGATTTAGGATAGCACTTACATTTCGCTTGGGTGATTGTGTCGCCAATTGTGGCCCGGATGTAATGCATGCTGTAGTCTGGAAGGACCAGAGCTAGGCTGAGAGAACACACATGTAGGATATCACACCAAAATCTGCATTTGTAGCACTGTAAGATCACAAAAATAGTAGAAATCTACACTATCTAGTATTGTAATATTTAATTATTGCAACATTTTTTGCTTCTTGCACAAGATCTTGCTCAACCAAATACTTAAAAGACATGAATTTGATTAATTATATTCTTTAGAATATATTTCCATGGTCATTGGCCCTTATTGACTTAACTCTAAATGGCATCTGGATTATGTCTGGTCCATTTCCAGTTCAGTCAAACCACAAAAAAACAATATACAGGAGATATTTACCTGTAATCTGTCGACTTCACTGGTGCATATGTATAGGTCCTCTGACTTACATCAATGTAGCGCTTTGAAGACAAGTGATTAGTCAAATAACCTGTTAACTCTTGTCAACATCACATTCCTTTCAAATATGAAGTTACCTCATCTTGAGATTTCACCAGTGTAGGTATTGTGTAATTCCCCGTTACACCATCAATCATTTTTCTTCTCATCTGTCACCCAAGTAATCATAAAAAGAGAGATAAATCTTATTATCATTATATATTGTTACAAATTACAGGGTTATCAAAGTCTGTTTTGACTCATGAAATCATAGGAGATGGAGTAATCTATTTTCCAAACCTCGACTTTGATGTCATTTTCCATCTCGGCATCAAGGAAGTCCAAAGTTACAGGTTCATGAAACTCGGCAGTCTGCATGGAAATGCAACCAATTAGTCTGTAATCCATACAATTATCTGTAATTCCAAGCCTTTGATCAGAATGAAGGAATAATTGAGCTGTAAACAAAAACAGCAGCAATTCATTTTGTTTCCAAAAACCTCATAATTTCCATCATTTTGTAGCTTTACACAAGGCAATGACTATACACTAATTTAACATTTCATTGTTATTATCTGTAACTAATCAGTATATGTAGATTTGATAAGAAAAGAGAGACACTTCAAAGGAGTTGTATGTAGTATTTATATTAGGAACTATCACGCAGCAGGGGCAAGGCACATATCAGAACACCCTCACAGCTACTAAAACCGCCAATGAATTAATGTTATGTCTCCACAGACGGTCTCACTCACTTTAAATTGCCCCCGGGAAAAAAATAAAGCTTTTTGAATTTAATAGAATAAAGTATAAAGCTCATTGTTTAACGCTCCACACATCTGTACTATGGTATTATCACGTTTTCTCCTTCAAAAACTCAACGCCGTTTATTTTGACAGTCGGTCAAAATAACACTTTCTTAAAATCCTCATGGATACTGTGTTTGCTGATAGTTTACATTATATCTCTTTTAAGTTAGCTCTGACAGGAAGCAGCCACAGTAAAACCACAAATCACATCCGTTTTCCATATGGTTTATGTTGGCAATAGCTGCACTAAAGATCCATTTTGAGTCGTCCGAACAAGATCAGAACTGTCACAGTTCAATCTGAACTGTGGATCAAAAGATAGCGATCTTAGCCAACATAGTAACATAACTTCTAGAAACTACATCTCTTTATAGGCCTCATAATCAAACTCATCCATGTAGTAACATTTCAGCATCTAACTCCACCCTTAATTTATAGTCAGTGGCGTCCAGTGGTGAAAACAGTCTTTATCACTTCGCCACTTTCTTTGACCATAAAAGTTGTTTCTTCGCAGTTCTCATCCAATCTCGCCACTACCTGATGCTTTGGTCAAAAGCTTCATGACATTAGACAGATCTCTACCATCCGATACATCTGTATTTTTGGTATAATTTCAGAGCTCTTTATTGTCAACTCTCTAATGGTATATTTAGTTCACATTTCATGTTTTAAAATAAAAATACTACATATAGCTCAAAATGAACACTTTAATGCGGATTAATTCATCACCATAATTAATCTGATTAAAAAATTTTAACACCATTAACCCATCTGTAGCGCAGAATGACTCTGAACGTCTCTGCCAATGCATTGCAACGCAAGTAGAGTTACCATCGCACATGCACAAATGGGCGGTTGATCAGGTAGTGACAGGCAGCAGAACCAACCAATACATATGGAAGATACTAAACAGCACGTTGACCCTCTCAATGGGAAATTTGAGTACAAAAAAAAACAAGACGGAACAGATGTTCAAAGTTGTTTTGTTTCAAGTTGTTTTGTTGAAACTGTTGAAGATGTTTAATAAACACATTAAGTGCAAATATATTCCCTTCTTTCTTGAGTCTGTTTGCTCATGCAAAATGAAACATGATTAATATAGATTAAAAATGAATTATATAAAATCATGATCAATCGAAATTAATCCACAGCAACCCTGTGATTAACCTGATTAAAAATTTTAATTGTTTGACAGCACTACTTTGTACATTTATTATTTGGTCAAATTTAATTCAGGAATATTCATGGAGAAACTATTGTTTTATAACAAATTCAGTGGATCTTTGAAGTGACATTACGTTTAAAAGATGACATACCGGTGGCTGGAGATTTGGGTGGAGCAGCACATATCCATTGGGATCAATGGCAAAGTAGTAGCCATTTGGTCCAAACTACAGGCAAAGACAAACAGACAAGCATGAGACATACATAAATATGCATGATCTGTTGTGTATATGTGTCATGTAAATGAGTGTACTTACAGTAAACCGTGGGGTCAGTCTCTTGATATCTTCCAGGGAGACATCAACAGCCATAACACCCAAGATGAGCTGGTTTTGAGATTTCTAAAAAAAAACACAGAAAAGCAGGAGTCAGGCCAGGGTTACTGTAAGATCACCCTCTTCTAGACGCACTTATGAGTCCTGTTGTTCTTTCTGGATGAGTCAAGTCCCACTGTGCAATCTGAATGATTTCAAGGAAATGGGGTACGTTTGAAATCTGGACAGTCTCATTCCCCAAAGCTTTACATGCCGCCATGACTCACTGACAAGGCATTTCCAGTCTAGTTTCAGTCATACCGGAGGTAACCCCAAGTCCTCCGAGGTAGACATGAAAACTCATCTTGAACCACTTAGCTACTGGATCATTTGTCTTTCTGATTTGTAGGTTTGATCTCTTTTTTGATTTTTGCTTTGACATCCTAGATTCTCTTCCTGTGGAAGCACATGGGAGGTTTGCAAGGGACCTCAGCGTCAACAAAGGATATAACAAATTGCCACAACAAAGCAGGGGTTTAAAGTAAAGGATGGGATGATAATTGGGAGTATTCATGTTGTATGTTTATTTTTCGGTCTGGTAAAGATTATGGCGTGTCACAAAAGTGCTGACTGAAAATCTCCCATGTGGTCAAAGTGTCAGACATACAGTAAATTTAGTCAGCCAGCAACCAGAAAAGAAGATATATGCGAAAGATGTACACAGAATGAATGAGTAGCAAGAAACAATAAAGGAAAAAAGGATTTTGACATCGCAAAACTAGTAAATGAAGTTCAGTGATGCAATGTAAAAATCCAAACCAATCATACCTTGGAGCCTGTGCTGACTTTGGTCTTGTTAAAGACAGGCAGAGTTCCAGTGATCACCAAGCCAAGCTCCTGGAAGATCAAGCAGAAAACATACTAAATAAATGTTTCCAAGTTCACGTGATATTCAATAAAATAAGTTCACACAATGATTCAGCTCCTCAACAAATAAAACTTTAAATACTGGAACATCCTGATAACCTAACGGTCTCGTGTCACTGGATGCTATACACCCACAGCCTCATATAAGTTTCCACTAACAAAAGGCAGAAGCATTTCTGGTGCTGATCAAGTCAAAACAGCCACAAATGATGACAGTGTCTTATCAGCAACAACTTGGCTCAGTATACCAGACAGCTTCCTTATCTACACAGTTGCCTAAATGTTGACATAAGTCAAAACATGACACAAATTAACTTCATAAATCATTTTTAAAATTATGTTTATCAGTAAAATGGCAAACATGACAGAAGTTAAAGGTGACATTACTAAGATTATAAAGAGCACATGTGGAGCACAGTTTCACAAGTCTGAGATTCTTGATTTGACAGCAAACAGAGCAATCTCTAAATATGGTTGGTACATATATAGATCTACACCAACCATATTTAGCCTACCAACCTACACAGCACTATTACTGAGAAGCACCTATTTATAAGTGTCTTCTTTCTTTAAAAAAAAGTGTATGCAAGCACATAATGAGTTCTGTTGTGTTTCAGATGTGGCGGTAGCATACCAGTGCATCCATGTAGACGTTGGTCCACTGAACCTGCTTGGCCTTTTTGTCAGCCTTGACCATAGGCCTGCCTAAAACATCCAGATATTCCTGGAGAAAAAAAATTCACATTTTTGCAGCATGCATAATGACGACTCAACCACAAGGGGGCACAATTCACAAACAGTTCAGCGATTTGAGGGGAGGGTAGCGGTAGTGACAGCCATTCAGAAATAGATTTTTGTACAGAAAATAAAAATGCATGTATACCTGAGTGTTGAGTCTGATGGCGCCTATAGACGGGATCTCATAGTAGTACCCTTGGACAGAGAAAAAAAACTGAGGTCAAAGTACCCTGTGACCCTTGTGAACAGTTGCACATATCGGCACTGCCAGATAAAAGTAAAGTAGCATAGAAAACCATTCAAGTGGATATATTGTTATTATTTTATAAATTGATTAATAATATTAAAACTATGAAAATCTTTTCTGGTAATGATAACCTCCTTAAAAATGACCTGTGGTGCATGTGATACTGTACAATAATTTGTATTCATTGTAACAGTAATATAATGACAAGTAATGTAATAACAAGCATATAAAGAGTTTGGTAATTGTAACAGAAGTAATGTAATAACAACAACAACAATAATAATAATAATAATAATAATAATAATAATAATAATAATAATAAAAACAACTGTTCAAAGTACATTTTGACAACAATCTTTCACCTTATTAAAATTCTATGCATATATACCTTTATTAGCACAGGCCATCCACTGTATTGGTCCTTTGTCATAATTGTGTTGACCTACTGAAAATGTAAAGATGCGTACCTGTGAAATGAGAAAAGTTTAATCACTTAATCCAGCAGAAAACAGACTTCTGTATTCTACCACAAACAGTGTATTTCCATTTCTACCGCTTGTTTGGGGTTATATTCTTCAAAGATTTCTTCTGCCCTCTCCTCTCCTCCATCAGTAAAAAGCATGATTATCTTGTTACAATTGGCTCTTGACACATTGACCTAGAGGATATAAATAACATGACATTTTAATCAAATTGCAAAATAAATAATTCTGCATCACACAAATTACATTAGTTACAATCAGAACGACACAACAGTACTGTGTTGTAATGCCAAAGTCGGCCAGAAGAGGTCGATATATGCTCAGTTTTTATTTACTCCAAGGGGCTTGAGTTGTCACTGTGCTTTATGATCTATAATTGTTTTTAATGAATGAATATTGAAGATAAATCACTCAGAACTGCTCACAAACATCTCCTCAAGCCTCTAGAGGTTGTATATATATCAAAAAACATTGGTGTTTGATAAAAGCAGATCCAACAGACTGACAGTGACATCCTCTGTTACCAACCCTCCCATCCATCAAAATACAAAAAAAACTCCTACACAGTTAAGTTACATAAACACAGATACTGCATTAATGTTCATTTATGCATTAGTTTACCTGTGCAAGCTGCTTGAAAGCCAGGTCAAATCCCTCTTTGTACTTGGTTATACCCTTAGCGGTGATGCCCTGCACTGCGTCTTTCAGAATCCTCTTGTTGCGGACATTGGCCTGCACCAGGTTTGTGAAGCATGCTGCATCCTTGGCCTTTTCGTTGAACTGGAGGGAAGAGGGAAGGAGGGATAATGGGAAGTGCAGGGAGGGCACTTGCACATATTTTGTATTAAATATGTGGGTAGTTTCCCTTCGTTGCAGCATCATGCAGTAAATATGATAAAAGATATACTGACACCAGTTGAACGACATGGAAATAAATGTCATTTTAAAATTCAATACAACAGGGCTACTTTAATAACACATAACCAAATCTGCACAGACCGAAGGGAGCTTTAAGGACAGAAGGAACGGTTGGTAGGAGAACAGGTAGGGTGTAAAAAGTGGCATACAGAGGCAAAAGGGAAAAAAAAAAACATTATACTGTTGAGACACAGTGTAGCTAATTAATACACCGACACAGTTCTACGTTTAAGTGTCTTCAGACAAATATTGGTGAATAACTAATGTGGATGACAGATGGAGCCCAATCACTTCAAGCACACACACAAATACAGTATAAACATATATACACACACACAATCTATGAAGGGCTGGGACATGGCTCATTAATACTCAACATCTGTTTTGGCTTAGACTGTATCCCTCCAGCCTTCAAACACACTTCCAAATCTCAAACACGCTCAAACATGCATTTCACTACCTACAAATTTTACCTGCATAGACACACTAGTAATCTGAAACTCCTCATTAACATTTGGTCAGATTTGTACGGTTGGTTGTATGAGTTAATTTCGTCTTCTGTTTGGAATCATCCTTATTCATCTAAAAGTCTAGGTGGAATCTTCAAGGTGTGAAATAAACTTGGCCTGGTGATGGTTTCTACAGTACAATGACAAGGGCTGGACTATAGGAAACATCCTATTGAACTGATTTTCTTACGGTAACTAATACTCGCCATGTTCAAATTAGTTATCAAATCTGTAGCTAGTGTAAGAGACAGAGAGTAAAAGGCCTCTAAACAGCTCACTTTCTATTATAGTTGCAGTGCATCAATCACAAAAACAGCACAAAAGTATCAAGTTTGTTACTTCGATTCACCATAAATAAACCAGCAACTGGTATACACACAGGGCTGGGAACAAGCTTTAGTATTTATTTTGAAAGGTGAACATAGCCTTCAAAATACTTCTGAAAGGTCTACAAACCAAGCTACGTGCCATCAATATACTTATTACATCACTGCCATATTTCATTAACTTCAAAAGCCCTTTCACTTAGCTGATTTGAAAGCTCCGAGCAAAAACATAAACCACATCTTTATTAAGGGAAGTAGAAGAAAATGTAATTAATGGTTCATTTGGAAAGCAGACTGAAAAAGTAATTTATGTTCAAATCCATTAGAATGGAGGAGACAGAGCTGAAAAATGAGAAGGCAACAAAGAATAACAAGATATTTCAGACAGAGCACAGAAGCCACCTGAACACCTAAGGTATTGTGCCAGAAATGCAAGAAAAGAAAAGAAAAGAAAAGAAAAGAAGAGGTGTTTACATTGCATACAAGTGAAAATAGCTATACTACAGATAAAAAAAATTTAATATTACATTTAATATAAGTATGTTTGGAGACAGTAACATGGTGTGAGAGAGGGTCAGTGGCAGAATTTTCACTCAGGATTCTGGGTCTGAATTCTTGAAAACTACATCAGTTAGGTTTGATACAGAAAAATAAAAAGTCCTTCACAATGTTAACAACAAGTTAGAAATCCTTGTTGCAAATGCACAGCCTGGGCAAAAAAAGTCCCCATTCTAATATTTAGCCTTAGCCTTATTTAGCCTCTAGGTCTGATTATGATAATTATTCACTATGGCATTATTTCAATGAGCTTTTTTTTTTGGACATATAGAATTGCTGAGCATTGACCTGATCAACTGAAGCAACCCCAGATAATAACAGAGCTTTTTCCATTGAAACACAGTCCAATCTTTATATTTCTGATGAGAAGCTACTCACTGCATCAGTTAAGGTTAAAGAACTTCACCGCGGTGATTATCCAATGGCAGGCTCTTCCCTATTTGCTGAGTTAAGCCGAGGTGGGGACTTCTGTTTTTGGGAGTATATGATACAGTGGTAGCCTATTAAACACCTAGGTGTCAATAGTATGGTCAGATATGGACACAATGGTAGAAAGTGGACCTGCTGTTGTATATAGCTGACACCCAGGTGGGTGTAAGTGGCCACACGGGCCATTCCTTTGTGGGTGGAAACAGCACTGATCGCTGCTGGCATATGGGTGCAAATAGCATCTGCCAAAATTAATGAAAAGTACAAAAAAGCAGTGGTGATTCATGCCTACTTTGCACCTGAAAAGTGACTTTGTAAAGTGACATTTAGTTAAAAGAAGAGGGCTTTTATGTGCAGGATTCATTATGCAATAAATTACACAGAGTACAAAAGAATGGAAAAAAATGAGACAGAACAACAAGACTGGCTCAGCTCTGTGAGGTGGGAGAAACCATCACACCTTTGTTAAACTGGACATCATTTGAATGATTTACATCCAAAAGTTCCTCATTTATAGGCAGCAAACTTTTGACACTTCCTTTCAGCTGCTAATTTTGTGGAGCAAGGACAACTGTGTGACGGAGAAAAGGGGAGAAACCCTTTAGAAAATGTTTATCAAGTCACCCCTTCCCCATTACTTCTAATGTCTCTGAATTATTTTAAGGGTTATTTATGCATCCTAGGACCTTGATGGGTCTCTTCACAAGATCAGTCTACCCAGTGCTTTTTTGTTATGTTACAAACAACGAGGACATTCTGGCAGTGATTCTTCACAAGACAAGACTTTTATTTGTGGTAGGTATTTATATACATATATACTCGTACTCGTACTCGTCGTCTTCCGCTTATCCGGGTCCGGGTCGCGGGGGCAGCAGCCTCAGCAGAGGGCCCCA
>JAPQRQ010039825.1:0-26093 GCA_037367365.1 Apogon talboti | reverse complement strand
TTTTAACTAATTTATGTGAAAGTGGCTGGATTGACAGGAAGTCTGTACTCTAAAAGTCAGAAAGCTCCAAGGGTCCATACATAAGACCCTTTTTTCAGCCATGACAATATTTTTTTTTTCTATTGGAAAAAAAGAAAGCCTGCAGGCCGTGTTGTTGTGGCCAACCTTGTGGGTGCATGAGAAAAGAAACATGTGGGTATCGCTTACACAAATGGCCTGCATGAATGTGCAAGAGCCAGACAAAATATAGAATCTGAGCCGCTGTGGCAGAGCAGGCCTTTCCTGTGTTAGTGATGTTTGAACATGTGCATTCTGCTGATGGACGCGGCAAACATCTGACATGGTGCATGCACTAAAGTAAATAGCATTACTTCTATAAGCTGTGTGTGGGTTTTTTAATTTGATGCACATTTTCAAGATGCATATGAGTAGGTTTTTGTTTTACTAATCCGTCAGTCTATAAAAGGTCATCTAGAAGTGGTAGGTCTGCTTAAATATTTAAAGATGCTCATAAAACTGACTGATTTTCATGTTAATATGTAATATCTCAAGTATGTGATAAGTTTTTGAGTTATATGGAAGTATGAATAAAGGGCAGTGTTTTTTTTTAACAGATTAATGGACAAATGAAGATGTAAGTGAAAGTCCACTGGAAAAATTATTCACATTCACGTCCAAAAGAATATTTTTCATATGAAGTAAATCACTTATATTCCTGATCATGATCTCCTTTGGACATCTCTTTTGCTTTCATTCCCAGCTTGCTTGTGCAACTGAATTAAATGTATCCCTTAAGCAACAAGTAACTCTACACGAGTGTCAGGCAAAACATGAAGTGGAGCTCTTAATTAAATATTGTATCAAGCGGCTGCATTCTTGAACAGGTTCGGAAGTAGCATGCTGATTACTAAATTTACAGCTGTGTAAATGAATAATAATTAAACAATGAAAATTTCACATTGTTAAAGCAGCGTGTCTTTACGTTGGTCATTTAATCATAAATGCCGGATTGCAGATATAATGACTGTCTGTGTGTCAGAGCCTCTAAGATAACATCAGTCTTTTTTTCTGCAGTGTGATATAATCCCTCCTGTCACTTTAGAATTCAGACAACTAATGCCTGAATGAAGAGCTGTCACTGCAATATGAGGACATGCTTTGAAATTTCTGTCTGGGGCTGATTAATGGGGTGAACATAGAGAATTGGGAAGAGTATTACAGCAGTCATGTATTTTTTACACTATTTTAACAAAAACCTTTCTTAATACTCCCTCAGAATGCCCTCCCTACTATCATAACTGAACTTCACAAACAGCGAACAGCATGTGCAGGAGAATTCCAATGATGCTTGTTTTTTTTTTTGGTTTTTTTTATTGTCACTGTAAAACAAAACAAGAAAAATGTCTGTTATTGTGTAATTGTAGGCAAGGCTGCAGCAGGGAGCTTTGTTCACATTATCTTTGCATTCAATGTCATGTTTACGTTGCCTATAACTGATCTGTGATTGTTATGAAGCTGCCTTGTCAGCTTTGTGTGCGTGTCAAATCATATAGACCTGCATCTGCTTTCTTCTGACCTCCTCTGGAGCTCGGAGATCAAAATAAAACCAGTTCAAAAGCTGTTTTTTCATCTGTTATGAAGCTCAGTAGCGCTCACAACTGTCACATGTTCTCCCACGAGGTTTCAACGTGTCAGACAGCCCTTGTCAGCACGGAGATCAATCAGCTGTCATTTTAGCATTTAGCACAGTGAAAAACTTACTAGAAAATGATCATTTAACATGTTACGGTAGGAATGAAAAACATATACCGATGGGCAACAGTACAGTAGACAAAAAGCTCTGCTGGATTCTCATGCTTTGGAAAAAAAGTGTCAGAAAACAAAAGAAATTGGATCTCACTAACTGAAATGAACAGACATACTCTAAGTGCACCCCTGTCTGTCTCCTGCTCCAGTGCAGTGCTTAAAAAGTGATTATGTTTGGATGAATAACTGAGTTCAGGACAGACAAGCAGGAGAGGAAACACATCATACTCACAGTGTAATTCCTTATATATCCCAGCTTTGGTACAAAAGAGAAAGGAGATTGTTTAACTACAGTCATCTGGGTTGGAAATGACAACACAATAACAACTGTCTCACCACCTGTGCATCACAACATTAGAGAGCAAATTCTCTAAAGGTGTTTGATGATTTACTCTTAATGTTTCAGGTTAAATGTATGAGGCAATTAATATTCAAGCCAATAAAGCTGATCATTATAAACAACATGTTTAGTCAAAATTTACTTTTGCAGATTCTTGAATCAGGCATGAGAGTAACAACTATCACAATGTACAGATATATCTCCTGCTCAAACCATGAAAACTGTGAAAAGGTAAACAAAACTGAAAAGGATATGCTTGCATGTATTTATGAAGAGCTTTTTAGAAGAGGGAGTTTTTCTGGCTAGTAATACGAGAAATTTCTGCAGGAATTTCAAAGTGTGCACTTTCAATTAACAATACTAATTTTCTTGGTGCTGTTTTTCAGGCATAGAGAAAGAATAATATTGCAAGACAGATAATTAATTGTATCAATTTTAATTGACATAAGTTGTAATGTAATATACAATGAAGAACCAAGAGGCTTAGTTTAGATTAACTTACTTTATGTAATATATCATTATATACTGCATATGAAGTAGAAGCTAATATTTGCCAGTTATCGACTAAGACACTAATGTTAACATGATATTCAGCAAGTGTGCAACATCTTACTGCTGACTCCCTAAAATTAACAAACATCACCTCTCTTGTGTCAGTTTTCTGTGTTGGTTGGTGTCTACTCGATTCGATCATTCATAACTGTCTGGCTTTTGACTTTTAAACAAATGTTTCCCTGCAGAGAAGAATTACAGTAAGAGAAGGTGTGACTAAAATTGGAAACAAAGTCGCACTGAAAGAAAGTGATTGAAAGCCTGAATTCATTTGCTTTAAAACCCGAGGATCTGGGTTCAGTCCCAAGCAAATGCCTTATACTCTATCAGAGTCTTCCCATTATTATCATGTGTTGTACATACACAGTTGGCTACTTAAACTTTAGACATACATTTTATCTCATTTTATAAAATCTTGACCTATAACAGCTTTTCCTTTCAGCTGCCAAATTTGTGATGTAACTACAAAACATGTATAATAAGGCATCCTGTTAATGAAAAAGAGGGATTTTTACCTTGTTCCTCTTAAAATAGGCTCTGCGGCAGGCGGCGAAGCACTTCTCACTGCAGAAACTCTTCAACTCACTCCCCATGCTCAGAGAATAGCGTTTGACGCCGACCTTCTGGCACCAGGCACACATGATTTGAACATTGGATGCATCTTCATCTAAAAAGAAATAACAGGAAATGAAACGGAATAAAAATTAAGCTTGTAATTTAGTTACCTCCTCAGTCCGTCACTGACTCTTGCCCTTCATGTTTGCCATAAACAAGGATACACAGACACACACACAAAAAGGATTTATTTATTTATTTATTCTCATACAAACTTATATGTATATGCATCTTCATGAAAATGTAACTATAGACTTTTGCACAGTGATGGCTGAAATAAGTGGAATTTTAATTAACACTGATGTCCTCCATAATAATAAACATTGACCCTGTGGTAGCGCAGTTAGCCTTTAATGAACTGATACTGACAACAAAGCACACACACAGTATGGCATCTATTAAATTATAAATCCAAGGTAAAGAAGCTCAACAAAAATGCAACAAATTGATATATTTAACACAAAGACCAAACGGCATTAACTCCACTGATTCAGCCCAGCTGCTGCTCCGGTTAAATCCACTAAAGACTCAAGCCACAAAACCATCATAGGGTTTATAATGAAACCCTGCCTTGGTAGAAAGGAAAAGAACCGGATGTGCACATGGATATTGGGAGGGGCCTACTTATGGCGGTGCTTTGTGGATATTAGAGACCTTGGAAAGCACACAAGATGCACACTAATGTTAAATATGACTGACATCCACACAGAAGCCTCTGACCCAAGGAGTAGTCCTCCTGCTGACGTTCAGCTCGGAGTTGGTACCAAGGACACACAGAATCAGAAACAACCCTTACAGATTGTATTACTTTGTGGCTCAAGTCAGTAAACATTCAGTCCAGTTTTACCAGATTGACAATTAACAGCTCAGACCTGAAGAGGCCTTGGTCTTTATACATACCACATAGAATGTTTTTTTTCTCCTTTTTGGCTAAAAAAACATGAGTGAAAGGAGCCGTTGATAAGTATATAGACAGAAATATGCAGCTGCCCACAAACACAGACAAAACCAGGGCATGCAAAATGGATTCTCATAGAAGACTGTACTGACTGCACTGATTTATTTAGGTATGTTTGGGGGAAAACACAGTTTCTGCACAAACTGCTCACGCATATTTAATAATAACTTGGTCGGATAAGAAACGGGCAGTCATGATTCGATTTATTATGTTCAGTGAAATATTTAAATAAGTTCTAATGACAGAACAAAAAAGCTGATACCACAGTTACAAAAATGTATTAAAGATAGTAGAATAAAGGAGCATTTTCATGCGGTTGAAGTGCACTGCAATCCATGTACTGGATTCTTAGAGAAGGTGCTATTTTTTCAGTTGGTATTTGCAAGTGTGTGGGTTTATATCTCAGTTAGTGCTACTTTGTCAGAATTCATGTCTTGTGTGGGAGTGTGGCCTTAAAAGAATGAATTACAAAAAATGTCATCAATTGTTCCTTGTTTGATTCTCCATTAAAGGTTGGAGCTGCGGTGTTGCTGTGCGGTCAGTGCCGGCAACAAATTATTTTAACAGACCCTCTGTGACACTGAAATGTCTCTTCTGCAGTAAACTGTGACTGCCGGTGATGAGCTGCAGGCTTTTAGTGCTGTTGCTGTTGCAATAAGACAGATCCTTCGAGATTCCCTCTGGTATCTTCCAATTATCACATTATGACTACGCGGGTGTGAGGGCGAAAAAAATGCAGGCCCATTAGTCTTTCACCCCCGCTCACCTCCTTATCGTACGCTGGCCGGGCTTTTCACCTCTTGTTGAGCTTAATGGATCCACGGGGCAATCAGATTTTAAGTAAAAACTAACTCACAATTAAGAGAACAATTCCCTGGGGACCTAAAATCTGCACAGTGGACGTAGCATGAATATTTTATGTCTTTCTCCCATCCTGCTCTCTATCACATTCCTATAGTCTCTCTCTGTCTTTCTGGTCTTTTTATTATCTTTTCTGCTACCCATTGCAGTGATAACGCAAAAAGGAAAAACACAGCTTTGAGTTTCGTTCCAACTCTCGGTGGGTGGATCAGCGTTTGCACACTGCTCGGTATAATGTATGTGCCACCGCCTAATGGACAGGTTGGAAGGAATCAGCGCGGAATCAAAACAGCCATCTCACTATCGCAACATTTTCATACAAAGACACATCTTGAGGTGCTGGAGTTGTTTTCGCCGTCCCACATCCTGGCACCTCATAACAAGCCCTTCTTAAAACTCTCACATCTGCATGAGGGGGGGGAAAAAAACCTGCCAGTAATTATGCAGCATCCATACTAAATGCCACCATCATCCGCCGTACCTACACCTCAAAAGGTCCTTTGTCGGATTTTGCGGGGCACATGAATAATTCAGACTATGTGTGGGGGTGGGCAAAGGGGGACGGCGGCCGGGTGGTGGGTTGGTGCTGGGCTTTAAGTGGGACCACACCATCTGTTTCCCCGCCTAGGCAGGGCCAGCGGGGACTCCTCTTGGGCGATGCCAAGGCGGCTCGCTCCTCCGCCGGGGCGTACCAACCTCCTGTGCCACAGCAGACGCAAGGGATAATGAAACCCTCTGTCTGGCCAAGGAACACGGACATTTCCTCAGAGAGTTGATGGGGTAATATTGACACTTGGGCAGGTGGAGGATAAACAAGGTGTACAGCAGGTAGCTAGCTCATTAGTCGCCTATCCCTGCCTGATTTGTGGCTGTTGCAGAAGACAGAAAGTTTTAAACCACATAAACACTCTGATGATTTTTTTTTTTTTTTTTTTACTTCCTGAAAATCAGCGAGCAGGTTCATACTGTCAGTACAATGTAATCTGTCTGGAGAACAGCTGCAGACGCATTAAATTTATTACATTTGTTCTAATTCTGCGTTCATACTGAGGCTGTACGTGTTGATGTGTTGTGATGTGCATGTGGGTGAATACATCTGTAATCAATTGACAGGGGATGACCTTGATCTTTTTGGAAATTTTGCATGTAGCCTTGTGCAAAACCCAAACAAACAGACACAAAACTTTGGAGTTTGGTTTTGGGTTGGCTTGGTTTTTCATTTGAGTACATTTTCATACTGTGTGTGTTGACTCTACAAACAGTTGTAAATTGTGTAAATCCATGCTACATTTTCGATTTGTTTCCAGAAAGGTGTCAGTGCTTCCTACCTGCAGGGGGTTTGATTAGTGGTGGGGGGATCATAGGGACCATGATGGGCAGGTTGCCATGTTCCTTGGTGCTGGGCGTGGAGGTGGACGGTGTGGTGGAGGGCTCTGTGACTCCGTTCCTGGAGGCTGGCAATGAGTGAGAGCTGTTGGCTCGATCCGGAGAGCCTTCGCCGCTCTCTGCTGAAGCTGGGATTTTTGGCAACGAGTTTTCTAGATGGGAGAAATTGAGCAAAATGAAGTGGAAGTGAACAACTGATGAGAAGCTCCATAAGACTAGAGCCTTAAATGTGACACGGTGGGTGTTTTTTCGGCACTGCAGGAGGACAGATGTTACAGCTGTGACATATGGACAAATGTCTGTTTAACACAGTCACAAAGGAGTGACACAGCACGTTCTCAGTGCTAGGGCTTTCACAATTATGAGGCTTTAGGTGACAGTTCATACAAATAATTGCAATTAACAATTTAATTGTATTATCTGTCATTTAAGGTAGAGCATAAGCTTCACAATAATTCAAGAGGAAGATACATTTATTGACATTAACAGATAAATAAAATTTCAGTTTACCTTCTAGGCCTTTTAACCAAAAATTTCACGGAGCAAATTTAACAGAAATAAATTTAAAATCTTATTACTGACATACAAAATAAAATAACTCTCCATTTTTTTTCCCATGTTATGGATGATTTTATGGTAGAATACCTATAATTGTCATTGTAACATGTAAAACCATCCAGGGTCACATAAAAACAACTAAAATAAAAACATTTACAAATTGAATCAGTTGTTTTCTGGCTACATGATAACAAATCTTGATTCAAAAATACTCTCTGTGACATATCAAACTGGAGAAACACATTTACAATTAATATATTAAAAGGGCAGTTTTTGAAAGTTTGTTTAGCAAGAAGTGTTTCCAGAGGAAAAATCATGATTTTGCCATTTTTCATTATTTTCACATATCAAAACCTTGAAAATGAAATCAACTTATCCTCCTGAGACCTGGAAAGTTTTGGCTTTTTTAAATTAAATAATTCACTAGATTAGAAACAACATAATGCAACAGTTTTTTTCAGATAAATTTTTTAAAAATTTTAATAGAATGTCCTTTTTTTTCAGAAATTTTTTCATCGCTGGATGTCAAGATGATATTGCCCACCCATCTCATTAAAGGACTGATGATGGACATTCACAGACATTTCTATTTGTTTCAACTGCTTTAATATAAGTGAATGGGGACAATTATCATAACAATACAAACTAACTGCAATCAAGTGATTATGTAAAAATAACAACATGTATGTGCTATGTTTCATGATCCGTTCATGAGCAGTTAATGTTAAAACATTTTGCATCATCTTATGCTCTGCACATGCTGGATAATGAAGCAGTGGAAAATGTTGACTGGAAGGTTACTGTATAGTGCTTTTCAAAAAGCTCCAAAATGCCAAACTGCACATAATTGCTGCTTACCTTTGAGTACAGAAATGTGCTGTGGCGTCTCCCCTATCTCCAGGTTGTCTGAATCTCGCAGCTCCACCTTGTCGTAGCCGTACCAGCCCAGCAGCTCATTCATGGTGTTTTCTGCAAAACTCTGCAACACAGAAATCCAGCTCATGAGAATCATTAAAAACCTTTTACGAAGGAGTCACTCTGACCCAAAAATTAATAATAAAAACCCACTTTGAAGTTGATTATTACAGGAGTTGTTATTTTGCATTATAAGCCGTTCTAGTTCTAATACACAAATAGTAAAAAGTAGATTACCAAATGAAACATATTCTCAAATATGCAACTATTTGTTATTTTTTATTTTGCTTCTTCTGAGACCTTGTCTTTAGGGCTATCTCCTTAGATTACTCAGCAATGCAGCAGCTTCTTAAGGTAATTAGGCAGAGATATTGTGACTTTAAAGCACCACAAAATAAATTTTTCCTCCAAGTTCCTTCACACAACAGCGGGTCAATCTAATTGGGGGTAACTTCTGTCCAAATGCTGCAGTGTGCATCCAGCTGAACTAATAGCCCCTATCATGACACTGTAAAAGAGGTGGATCTTATCAGACTGTAATAAAGAGAACTGGAGCCCTATTGCAACACACTAACCAGCACAGAGAACTTATCAAAATACAGTAAAGTGGAAACCACAGCACAATAAAAGTAGGAATGGTGAGTCTAGTTTAAAGCCCGGTGAAGCATGCAGTATCTGTAACAGTGCATGTAAAATAGTTATCGTTCGTGCAACTAAGTAAGAACAAAGACAAATATTCAGAGAGCAATGTTAATAATCCTACATAATATCCAAACCATTTAACTACACCTACCCTGTTCTATGGCTTTAAGTGACAATATTCTCATTGTCTTGTATGTTACTCTAAGTGCATTTCCATAACTGACAGCCTTGGTAACTTTAAAAACTACATGAATCCATTTGAATTTAAAAGGGCGTCTTGTGAGTTTGAACAATGTTCAGCTGCTTAGCATGACATTACAAAGACTGGCAGATGCTCTTCAAGTGGTATTCAAGTGTAATAATATTTTCAAAGACTGCATTTAAACCTACTAAGCCTTCACTGTTACTAATTACGACATCACATAGATAGAACCAAGCATTATCTGAGCTGTCATTGCACACCACTTTTGCACAGTAAATGGGAGACTATGTATGTTGTTAGAGAGTGCAAGCAGGTCAGCTCAGTTGCTTTAAAATAGATACTAAACAGCAAGTGTTCTCCAGCAGTGTTATGCCAGGTATGCAAAAATAAATGAAAATCCACGCAGGTGAAACATTAAAGTATTTCCTCCAAACAGCCTCTAACAACACAGTCGACAACACTGTACTCAAAACAAAACCATAACCTTGCTAATGCACACAGCCCATTATCACATACACCTCCCAGCAATACCATTCCAGGAAGCGTCTACTCACTGAACCCTATACTATAGGAAATGGTTCAGCTGTCACTGGGCTCCAAAACAGAGAAATCGGTTCCTTCTGGAAACAAACTAGCAGCAGCAGCAACTGGGAATGAATCAGTGGTAATTATCTGCTCTGTGTGATGAAATATTAGTCACAGGTCACTAAACTTTCAGAACTTTTCAGAGGGTTTTTGTCAATATATTCTATATATACTGAATAACTTTTGGAGAAATTGTGCTTGATTTCTCATCTGTATTAAACACTTAGAGCTCAAACTTAGACTGATGTAGCTTTAGGTAGACGTGCCTGTCAATTAACACACAACAACAGCTTGCAGAGTCATATTACAGGCGTGCAAGGACAAACACATTCACTGTGCAGTAATGTACTGTACATTGTTGCCACGGAGATGACCCGCCTTGTCTTGTCATTGGTGGGTTTGCTCAGCATCAGATTTGCAAGACATGAGTCGGATCCGTTATTACACATCCAGCCCCACTTCACTTTGTTTATTATCTCATCATGGCGGCGACCGTCAGTCACTCCTCACTACATCAGGCAGTTAAATGTCAATTATAAACAGTTGCTGTCAATATGTAGAGCCAGAGCGATCATGTTGGAGAGGTTCAGTGCCACCCAGCACATCTGACTCTCAGCCGATCTAAATTTAACGGCAAAATGCGGATACTGCCGGTGCATTTGTTGTCTGAAGTGGTCTTCAAACTGTCCCTGCTTTCCGTACAGTTCAGATCTAACCTTAACTGTCTCATCTCAACACTCGTTTTCTCTCTAGCACCACTAATACAGAAAGTATAGAGAGAAAGGCCTGAAACAAACAAAAAGGCCAACAGGTGGAAAACTCTCATTCACAGATTCGCTGAACAGGTTTAGAAGCAGTAAAAACATATTTGAAGGTTGAGCTTCGATAGCGGGTGTTCATAGAGGATGATGCTGCAGATAAAAAGTTTGTTTCTACCAACAATACCAGGTCTGAAACAGAAAAAAATGTCTTGAGTGGGTTGTGGCAGTTCTGAGGAATTAATTCATGATTTTTTGTTTGTGAAAAAAGACTCAGACTAGGAAAAAAAAATTTAAAGCTGTCCTTCAGGGTGATTTAGAGAAAAGGCAAAAAACAAATAATTTTCCTGGTAACTTTATTTTCTTTCTTTTGTTTAAGACATGAGTTTTGTTCCAAAAACATATCTTGTGGGTCTTGACATGTTTCGGCGGAACAAAACTCATGTCTTAAACAAAAGAAAGAAAATAAAGTTAAATATAAAAAACTGAAGACATAATGAACACAATTGAACTAATTTTCCTGGTAGTTTTCAAAGTTCAACTGTACTGGTTTTTGCTCTGTTGAAGGGTTTTATTTTTTGCAAAACAGCAAAAACCAGTGCATTTGAACTTTGAAAACTACCAGGAAGAACGATGACCTGGACAAATGAGACCTTACACAGACACAAAACAAGTGGTTAATAAAGAAATACTTTCTTACATAAATTCTTAAAAGTGTAGGGATAAAATTGGACGTATGTATTGACTGTCTATATCCAGAAAACAACAGATTAAATTAGCTCAGACTCAATTAATCTGATACTAATTCAATTAACAAAGCACCAACACAAAGCGCATTTTGGATATTGCTTACAGCGGAATTATAGTAAGGGAAATACAAGTGGGAATGAGCCCCCCCACACACACAAACACACACACACTTGTTTAGACTGAGGCAGAAGTATCTCTTTGCATATTTGAGACACTGTGGCACAGTATAGGAGTGACAGAGGCATATTTTCTGCTGCTACATCAGCACATTTGTCCGTTTCTAAGCATTTTAGAGAGAAATTCATGATGTGTTGTATTTGTATCTCAGAATAGTAGCACTGCTCCAGGATCAGTTTTGCCTCCGTTTTGCTTTGTTCATACAGAGCATACAGTTTCTGCTATTCTGTGCAGAAGTGAATTTGCCACACTTTGTAGAAAGACTTGGTCTAAATGCTGGGAAGGCATTATTAATGAAGAATGACAGCAGCTATTGATCTTGCTGATATGAAATACCACTGTGGTGGGCTGGTCAATGGGCAGATGTGGCACAAAGGTGCAGGGCACAGTTGAAGTTGGTGGCAGGTGTAGTCAAAGCATCACCATGCATGTGTATAGTGTAGTAATATAAAGCTGTCTTATATGTAAAGTTCACATGTGAGTAAAGTTTCATTAATTCAGAAAGTTAATGTTTCCTGGTCCAAGACAAATCACTCAGTCAGCAGTAAGTGAAAAAAGATATGTTACTATATAAAGGTAATGAAAGAATTTGTAGCAATTGTTGAAGCCAAGCACTGATAATTATTATCTCTTTGTGAAATGTACTGTTCTGTAGTGGTTTTTAAAAATGGGTTTTAATGACAGCAGAGTCGATTGCTAATGAGGTTCGGCTTATGTTTGCAGATGTAACAACTCCTCTGCTTTAACAATGATGAGTGACAGAAGAGCCTGAAGGTCCCTAGAAGTCAGATTTAGTACCACTTCCTGAGCAGAGCTAAAGTTAGGTTCTGAAAACTCTGCACAGAGCCGTGTTGACACCCACGGAGACAAGCAATTATCATGCTTTCATGCCATTTTACATCATCGTAAATGTTGTGTCTGAAATACCTAATAAATGTCTGTTTTTTTCATAAACAAAAAGGGCATAGAACCGGAAATGAAAAAAAAAAAGTCTAAAGGTGTGAATGTAAGTGACCGGTGTGTGGGTTTTACAGTTTGCACATATACTATTTTTCTGGAGTAGTATAAAAAATTAATAGCTTCTATTTTGAGTCACTGGAAATCAAGAGTTTCTTAGCTCTGTTAGTGTCCTTTCCCTACTTGATAGGCGCAAGCTTCACTTCATTACAATCAACCACAAAGTGACAGTGCTCTGACAAACCCAAAGTGCACCTACTGGCAGGCACAACTGCAGCAATTAGCCCAACTGCAAGGATGAAACCTTGAGAAGAAAAATTCATCAAGGAGAAAATCCTCCTTTTGAACAAATGAGTTGGAGCAGAACCCAGCCTGAATGTACTCCTAAGTAAAACGGATGTAGCTGTAAAATAACCACATCACGGAGACAAAAACACAGCATCTCTCTGTGTCTCTCTTTCCTCCCTGCCATCCTGTCCTCTGTGTCACCCTACTACTTTGAGAAAGTGGGAGTATTATTAAGAGTGGAATCTAATCCCGCTTGGCGGCTCATCAAAGCAGCGGCACCAACTTTGGCTCTGGGTGTGCTGGGGAGGAAGAGGCGTTGGAGGCGCAGTGGCAGCTACAGATGTCTATATGTTACACTGGATGTGGAGCCTTTTCATCTGATCTAACAGACAAAATCTGTGTATCTGCTTTATTCATCTTAGAAGGTTTTTAGGAAGACTCGAACAGAATGGAGGTCATCTGGCAGTGCAGCTCATGAATAAAGGAGCAGAGCAAAGACTGTCCGAATCAAGAGGGAAAAAAAAAGCATTTATTAATGTTCAGTAGTGAACTTACATGTCTATGCAACACTGTGGATTTTCACAGCAGCAAAGTCTAAATGTCCAAACTCAAAAACAAAAGGATAGCTCTCCATAAAGTTTGCTTCAGGCGTTCAGTTGCACTTTTTTGTGAATCCTTCAACTTTTCTACAATGACTCGATCAGAAGTAGGTTTCTCCAATGCATAAAAGTCAATGAGAGATGCAATCAAAGTAAACTGACTCAACTGACTGACAGACAATGGTCACAGAAATGGAAAAGAATTTGTATAACTATTAAAGTTTCAGTACTTTATAATGCATCCCTTTACTTGTTTCTCCAGATAACATGATTTGAATGAAGAAATCAAACCAGTGTAAATTAAATATCTTTGTACACACAGATGATTACTTAGTCAACAGTGTTAAAAGAATCCTATCTTTCTTATTATTTTAATTCAATTGACACACATGTTTGGAGCCACTTAGGAGCTGGACCAAATATTTAATTCAATTAATTGATGTTAAGTTAATATTCTGCCCACCCCAGTCCACGTTCTAATAAATTGAGGCACTGTCTCTGAGCAGACAAGATGAATGCGCTTTGGTATATTTAACTACACTTATTGGTACTACTAATCCTGGTATTACTCTTCTTAATTTGAAATATGTCGACTATACATCACACAGAAACACAGTTATAGACAAGAGGGTTGTTTTACAGATCTGTGGATTACATTTAAATCTTTTCAAGTCGTTATTGATGTAGCAGATGATGCACGCGGTGTCTAAAGTGCAGATACATCTCACAGTCTGGCACTGCTCTGCTATATTTTCATCAGCTGATACTGATGAAAATACAGTCCCAGTCTCCCCTGTTGTTTCCCTCCATAAGACCCAGACATGGCCAGCAGGGCTTGCGGTAATGATGATGGTGGGAACTGGATACCTTGTGGCTAGAAACCAGAGCAGGTCACAGTACACCGTGATAAAATTCCCGAATCCACACGCCAAGTTTCCCTTAGCCAATCCCTCCTCCTCCTCCTCCTCCTCCTTCTCCACTTTTCCACTCCCCTGCTCCCTCTTTCTCTCTCCTCCTCTGCCTCTCCTTCTCCTCTGCTTTCATTTCCCTCTACTTTCCTTGATATCTGATCCAGTGGAGACACTCAGGTTACAGTTTTTACAGCTTAACCAGTCTAGTGCTGTATACATTCCTTTCTCCCCTGTTTCTTACCCCGCTTTGCAGCCTCTCCTATCCCCTCCATGCCCACTCCTCCTTCTCCTTGATTACTCACCGGGGCTTATTTTACCACGGCACACATTAAGCAACTAGATGAAGGAAACACTGTCAGACTGTTTGGTTTTTCAGAGCACTATGATCCCTCACAAGGGCACTCTGTGTGTGTCTCTGAGTGTGTGTGTGTGTGTGTGTGTGTGTGTGTGTGCGTGTGTTTTTTTCCTCCGGCTTTGGTCTGAAATATTGAAGATGAGAATTCTAAGAAGAAAAAGAAACAAACCAAGTCTTTTGTTTTGTGTGAGAAACACATGTGAGTTGGGAAATTAATTCTTTTAACTTCACTTAAGCTCTTCGAGGGGATGCTGCCGTTACACAACAATGCCTTTTTTTCCCCGTAAATCTGCAAGTACCTCATGTTCTGAAAAATATACTGTTTTGTTTAACCACATTCACCTTATAAGCTCTCATTTTGTCAAGAGCAATAAAAGTACTTAAAGAAATGATACACCTATTCTTTGGTTTCCTACTATACATCTAGAGAAACCTGGTCTTAAGTGCCAGTGTCATTCTCAATGTGTGGATCTACAACTTCTGCAACTGTGTGCAGATGTGCTGTACATGCATGCATTGGGAAAATAAATTCAGGTTGCATAATGAGCTGTAATCAACCTTGCAAGGCAAGAGTGTTGTGACACCTTAAGCACATCTGCTCATGCACATCCGCTACTGCTCCGTTCAGAAGCTTCCTCAAGTATTGACAATCATGGGAGTGTTGTTTTTCCTACAAACATTCAATGCCACACAATATCTGCTAGTTGTTATTTCTGGATCTTCTATTAGAATGTCTTAAAATCCTATCATTTTCATTTGGTTGGGTACATTTTTAAGATCAAGGTTGGATTGCATTTATAAATAAAACAGAGGACCAATCAGCCAGAGTTTGTCAAATGTGATGTTTTACTGACATGTAGTCTCTCCAAAACATAAGACATGTCAATTCACTGAACCTGAGCGTCACAACCTATGATATAAAACCAAAAAAATCCTTTCCGACTGATGGGACATCATGTAATTATGTGAAGAAATGTGATGCTTTTTCACAAACAGAATAGCTGGTGTAGTATTTTTTATTTAATTTTTTTTGGTTTTTTTCCTGTTTGAAAAGCTTAAATGATGCTCCGCAGAGTCCAGCCCAAGCACGGCCCCTTTGAAAGAAAGAAGAAAAGCTCACCCTGTAGGGACTCTGCATGACACCCCCAAACCCCTGCAACCCTGTCAGCCTCTCTCCCTGTCATCAGGACCAGAGAGATGGGGAAGGCTACTCTTTGACAAACTGAACAACATGACAAATATTTCTTATTTTTATGAAAGAAATCTTTCCTTGAAGTGGAGTGCCAATTCTGTCACTGCAGAGCTCACCGATGCACACTAGAAAGGACGGGTAAACCAGAAGGGAAAGTGCATGAATCTGTTCCAGCTGTGACTTAAAACAACGCACAACAAAATTACATTAAAATGATTCCTTTATGTAGGTTATTCCTGTGATAATAAAAAATAACTGTTATTTTGCCAACAAATCGGCATGTAATGTACCAATAAAATGCACATTATTCAATTTTTTTGCTCTTTATACTTCTAGAAGAAGCGGTGACACGTGAACGCGGCTGGTATTTCGGATGGCTCTAAATACAAAAAGCCTCTATTCCAGGGTTGTTTCAGGACTCGCTGAAAGCCTGCACCCTTGCGTTTCCTCTGGAAAATCCTAAAATCATAATTTTCTCAATTATTCTCGGTGTGATCACCTGCATATCCACCCAGAGGAGCCAAAACAATCAGTGCATGTGTGCCTCAAGCCGAATGTGTACAAACAATGAAGAGATGTAGACAAAGCGGATACACAGTCTGCCTCAGACACAAACGCCTGGAACACTTTCTTTCTGTATAATCAGCCGCACGGAGCTCAGAGCTCAAATATCACAATGTGCACCGACCAAAAAACCACGAATAGAAACAACGTGTGGGTGAATATTGTGGTGGGGTCGCGCAGGCCTAACAGGAGACAATGTGCTCTTGTCGAGTGCGTAAAGCTCACAGACGCACATCTGGATCACACGCCTCAGGGCAGCTGGGTAACACACGTTCACACACATAAACACAAACACACACACCTCGACTCAGAGGCAAACCCACGTACACGACACTGATCCACAAAAGCATCGTGGATAGTCGAGTATTCCCCCATTGATTTGTACTAATTATGCACATTGGCGGCTCTCCGTTGCGCCGTACAGTGTGATAGTATTAATAGTAATAGTAGAAGCACTGTTGACGCCTTCACTGACGCACTGGATTTTCCATTAACTCTGGGCAAGCCATGAAAGGCAGGGCACTCAAAAGGCGGAATAATGACAAGAAGCGACAGGAACGCACACTGTATTCTTCATTGATTAAAAACTTACTAGAACAGTAGCAGTGAATGGGTGCCGCATCCATTGTGCAAGGCGGCACTGGCAGTGTGCGCTAAGACTGGCATTCAGCGTGGACATGACAATAGAACTTGGGATAAAAAATCATAAATCAAAGTTTGACTATCATGCAGCCAATTGCAGTTGAGTGTATCATATATTTCCACTGAGGACCTCTGGTTAATGCTTCAACAGACATGCACGCTCCTCACAACCACTCTGTTTCCACGCGTAATCTCATGCAGCTGGGCTCAGACCCCCTTTTACCTTCATCTCTTCATTTATTTCCCTTTTCACCGGGTGAGCTGGTTTTCGGCTTCTTTTATTTTCCGGAGGTCTGCCCTCTTTTTCCACCTCTGCCATGTTTTCTCTGTGATACTTCTGTCAATATTTGCGGTGAGGAGGGGAGAGGAGGGGTTGAGAGGCAGCGGCAGCTGTTTACAGTCGCCAGACGGCGGACGTCTTGCAGCTTTTCAGCGGCCCGTGTGACGCTGGTGATGCCGCCGAGGGCTTGCGGTGCCCGGCTAAGTCAGCCATCTTCTGCCCGTATCCTCCACGGTCCGTGCGCCAGTGGTGAGCCGCCTCTGTGAGTCAAAGGAGAGGTTGAGTGAGGGGAAAAAACGAGACAGGGGGAGGGGCGTCCGCTGAAACATTATATGACGCGTTGATGATCAGAGGTAGGCTATTTCTTCTCGCTTTCCCATGGAGTGCAATCAGAGCAGTCACATCCACTTAGCGCTGCTCCCCCGTGCTGACGGTCTGTAAGCAGCAAACAGGTGCCCACACACATCCACCCAGTCTCCACAATGTTCATCAGAGCAACCTTTCCACACACTGGCCTTGGTCATGATGGCAAGTGCTTCTTATGCAAGTAACAGAGTTGATTAGTTCAGTCATCAAAAACACAAAAATCTCCAAACAGTCACAAGTGCCTTGCTGAAGGACACATCAGCAGGTGTTACAAAGAGAAAACATGAGTACAAACGAAGGATTATCTGGAGCAGGGTTTAATAATTATGGAAAATAAGTGTGTTGTGTGAAATAAGTGTGTGAAATCTATCTGCAAAAGTTTTGTTGAGACTCAATCTCAAAGCCAAGTCCTATAATTTTTGGATGTGGTGGTGATGGCTAAATATTAATTCAATTTTAGTTTGCATCAGGGTTTCTTTCCCTTAAAGTTTCATTTCACTACAAGTTCTGCTTCTTTCTCCTTGTTTTAACTTTTTTTTTTTTCCTCAGGTAACAACACGCATGCCACAAATGAGCCTGCCATGTCTCAGTTCTCATTTTATTTGGTATACCGGTGAGAACTGTCAGAGGCAGATCTATCTTAAATCAGCATGTCTGTGCGAATCCCACAGTTGTCATTTTACCTGACACTTGACAAGAAACGAGAAGGCCCATGAAGACCAGATTCAAAGCCAAGACTGTGACACCTCAGCTCAGTGTGTTGAAGTATTTGACTTCTACAAACAAACATGAGCCAAAAGTTTAACATACTGATGCATACATTGGTTTATCCACAGAACAGGGGGTCATATACACATAAGCATCATTCATTTCTCACTTTATTCCTATTTCATTGAAATGCATTGGGTTGGAATCAGAGACTGGATTTTATTGGCATATATCTGCAGTAAATTCAGCTTTTGCAATAAAAGTTAATTTTTTCTGCATTTTATTTCACTGACAGTGGCTTGAATGAAGTATGAAAATGCTTTAGTTAACACTGCCTCCAGCATAGGAAATTTTCTCTTTCAACAGAAGTTTGTCAAAAGATATTAAAAAAAAAAATTCAAGTCAAGTACATTCAGCCGGGCAACTACTCATCTTAAACGTATACTAGTCTATATTTTTTCTTGCTTTCATTTTGTGACACTAAATTGTAAATTTATTGGACAGATAAGAGTCTTTGTTCTGGGGGAAATGTTTTTGTAATGAGTTGGCAGGATGAAAGCCACTGAGAGTGCTGGATGCTGCTGCTCATGGCATAGTGACACCCATTTGAGCCGGAAAATCAGCAGGAACAGGAGCTGTGAACTGTGATGCAGAGTCAGGGTGAGATGCATTGTGTGTTACATTGCTTCGACTGCCATATCTGGAAAAACCAACGCCACACCTGAATCAGGATTCCTTCTAAAATGGTATCCATACATAAAACAGTCTGGTTTAGTGTAATTTAACTGTGAAGGTGCAGATCAAGGTTTGTGATTCAATAAAATAAGAAAAGAATCCCTCAGATTTGCCAGTCAGTCCTGAATTTACATTGTGTTTTTCTGCAACAATATTGAGTATTATGCTTAATTTAAAAAAAGTAATTGCTACAAGAGTACAGAGCTAAAATAAAAACAGCAGATTGAGGATAAATTATCACAGCAACATGAAATACATGAACATGCAGTATGTGCACTTGTTTTGTAAGCCTTTTTAACAAAAGAGACTACAAGTTGTGTAAGCTGTCCTTGACAGACTCTCTTTCCAGTCAAGTAATAAGCAGATGGAGCAAAATTCAATGGAAGCATTGTTAAACCTAACGCAGCCAGGGCATTTCCCTATCATACTCTGTTATATTGTCTCAAGGTTTGTATTACTCGAACTGAAACATGAGGGGCTTTCTTCCAGTTTTCCTTTTTTTTATCAGTTTAGTTAAAATTGATATTTTCAGCTCTTTGTTACTTAAATAATTTTGCCTTCACCATAGTTTTGAAATTACATTAGATTTTAAATGGTGGCTTCTTATATGACAGACAAAGCAAAACATATAACGGATTAGGATAGGTCTATGACAGATTTAACCTAAAAGTGTTTCCGCATTTGGGTCTCACAATGCATTTCTTTGGTTTGTCGACTTTATTTGAAACATGCAGCTGTCCTGATCATTTTAAATCATTTCACAAAGAAAATGATGAAATGTGAGTGATGTTTGAGGCTCAACAAGGTAGTTGTGTTAAAAAAAATGAACAAGAAAGAAAAAATGTGAAAAGCAAGAGACTATCCCACAATAACGACAGAAAGCCCAAGGAAATATGAAGGTCCCTTACGATCAAACACCATAAATGCATTCAATCACAGATCAGTGCTGCCCTCACTCAGTGGGTTTGCAAATATAAAACAAAAAACAGCCATAGAAAATGAAAACAGATGGGCCCTGTTTGTACTTAAAAATAGATGCTGGGTAACACAGTTGGTCCTGCTTTTCTATAAACATTTTCCTATTACCCTCCTTCTAGCAACATACTTTCTCCTCTGTTTGCAACAATGTTAGTGATTGATGAAAAGTGGCATCATCCACAAAAACAACCACTATTAAAGAACTCTTTCACATTCACATCTCTGTTATGATCTACATTGTTCTATAATATAACACTTTACATATGACCATTTCTATTCATCATTTTTATTCGTGAGAAAGTATTGTCAATATAAGTAGTCATCAGCTCTTGAACCTCTACGCCGTAGAGGTAGAATCTACGGTTTACTCAACTCTGAATGTATTACTCTTTGTCAGTAAATGTCTTTTTTTCTCAGGAAGTTTTTAAGATTTAAGGTTAAATATAAGGTTATATTTTTTTTAGCTAAAATTATATGTTTCTTTTTTTTCCCTTTTTTAAAAAAAAATCACAGTTTTTCCAGACATGTAGCTACATAAAGTGGCATTTGTAATGATTCAAGGTAACTACAAGTGCCTGCCAGGTATGCTTAGGGGTCTGTTGGTGGTGAGTGAATTAATTTATGGCTTTACAAACCGAGAGACAACCAAAGGATGATTTCCCCCCCCCTTGTGCTCTCAATTAATGTAGCCTGTGTTATCAGTTCACATTGGTAACCAAGGAAGACTGGAGGGAATCAACTGTAAATTATATTTTACTAACTCAAAGGTTTGTTTTATATATTTTATTATGCCGAATGAATTATTATACATTCAGTACGTGTAAACTATGTCAAATGATGTCCTGTCCCTTAAATTCTTCACAAAAATGAGAAAAGTACATTAAAACCCACAGGTTTTAAGCGAAATTCGGCGTAAGGTGTTCTTTACAGGCTGTGGGCGTGTCAGACTTTGACAAGCGTCAGTACGTTGTACGACGTAACGTAGTACGTATTTAAAGATGGCGCCCTACAGTGACAGGTCGTGTGTTGTAAAACATAACTAGTCAGATGTTATATATTACATCTGTAAGGGTGACTTCTTATGTTTTTAATGAATGGTACAAACGCGGTTACGTTTAATAATACGCCGTGACGTTAGTGGTTGAATGTGATTTTTAATGCATAACATGGTGCTACAGTGTCCTTAAGGCTTCTATCTGAAAGTAGGAAAACATTAGTGTCAGAGATAAAATGTTTACAGCAGCACGGTTACGATTGTCCCGTAAGTTTTGGTCGAGCCGAGGACATAGGACGCTGAGTCTATTCTCCAGTTCGGAATCTTCAAACTGGAGTAAAGTGGTGTCCGATGCGGAGAAGATCGTCGGCTATCCCACCTCCTTCATGAGCCTCCGGTGTCTGCTCAGTGATGAACTCAGTAATGTTGCCATGCACGTCCGGAAACTAGTGGGAACCCAGCACCCTTTACTCAACACTGCAAGGTAAGAAACACCTGAAACGACAACACCACACAAATTTTAGGTACTTGTACTAAAACTAGATATCTAGAGTTCTGTGCAAAAGTTCTAGGCCAAAATTCGGTTTGTTGGTTTAGTAAAGTTATGACTGCACATGCATTTCTTGGTCTCTGTGTTAAGTTACAATTTGGATATATGGGAAGTATGTACAGCATTAAAAATAAAAGTTACAGGGTAAAGAAACAATGTTCGTTCAGATAATTATTGCATTCATTTTCTGATGTTTTATACCAGGTTTCTGTTCTGTGCTGCTTCTTGTCATGGGGTCAGAGGTCACGCTAAATAGTGACTTTAACTTTTAAAACCCATTTAGTTCAGCTTTTTGTGTGTCTTTTAAGGTTGTGCACACATTCCCTGCATTCTCTTCTTGGATCTGAGGAAAAGAGAAAGGGAAATAATGTCCAGTAATGTATGTCTAAAATATAGAAAATATAAGAAACTGTCACAATTTATGCTACTTTCTACTTACGTCCCATTATATTTCAGATAAATAATTTGCTCTCCTACCTTTATCTTATATTACTTTTCTGATAACTGTGGCTGAATGTTTGTGTTGAACTGAAGGCAAGTTTTTATTTAGTCGAGAGAACTTGCTCCTTACACTCCCAAATAAACTCTTCAAAAACCCTCTTAGATTAGTTGTAAATCTTTCTTGAATTTGAAAAAGAACCTACTTATCTGGCCTTATAAAAAGTCTTGTCTTGTAGAATGTTATGCATAGATTTAACTACACATCAAGAAATAAAATAATTTAAATGTGTGTAACTATAAACATGTATAGCAGTAAAATGCGACATACATAAAAATGCAGTGATAGGAATGCGCTTGGGACCATTTTACTGCACAGTGACAACTTTTACTCAACATGCTTTTAGTGCAATTTACAGATAATACCTGCGTGCTCATATGGAAGGGTTTTGAATGCAGAACTCTTGCTTATAGTGAAGACTTAGTTACAGCTGAATGCTTCTTGTATCAGCGTAGCTTAAACAGAATGTGCTTTCTTTTCTGTGTTGTAATCACCAAATCAGACTACATTGAAAAACAAATAAATAAATAAATAAAAAATCACAACTATGTTTATGACAACCCTTATTATTTGCCCTACTCTGTATGTCTCATGTATATATTTAAGAACTGTCAAATTACTCACGAGTCACTGCTTTAATGAATACAAGCTTTTCTACACAGGTCAGATACAAATTGATCAACCCTTACCCTAAGAAGGTTAGAGGGAAGATTTTATTTATTTATTTATTTTTACAAAGTCATGATTATTTGATCATTAAAATGCATTTACACACGCACAAACACAAAGACTGCACTTGATACCACCTACAGATGCATTCATAGTATCCCATTTCCAAACTCCATAGCCTTGTGGGTAAACAACAATTGTTTGCGATCAATAAAGGTTCTTCAGTAAAGTGACAGACAGAGCTCCGGATTGATGACAGTATAATAAATGACAGAAAATCCATGCTGTGACAAAGACGCTATCAATTATATTTTCATCATGACCTTTCTCAGCATAATGTAAAGCGAGAGAGTCATGCCCTGTATTTTAATGCAAAGTATGTGCCCTGTTCACACACTTTTTTGTTGCTTTTGTTGCGTTGCTGGTTTTTCTGGTTGGTGTCCTTAAATTTCTCTCAAGGGAAATGTCAATTCTGCAGTAAGTACTGATGTCATTATGCCTCTAATTTAGTGCTAAAAAGTCATTCTATTTCAATATATCAATGCCAGATCTAGAAAGAAATATTGTGGTGTGGAACATCATAACTGGCCTGGACAGAGTTCTAACCTCATCGACCTCATTCAGGGCAAATCCCTGAAGCCAGGTTCCAAAAGGACCAGAAATGAGGAGGCTTTGAAAGCAGCAAATGTATTCTGTGATTTGGAACAACACGTCCAACGATCACATGAGATTCTTTTTCAGTTGTCCTTATATTTTTAGTCGTATAGTCTATATATGTGCCAGCGATGATTGTTTTCCTGGTTTTGAATTCTACGTTCTCAGCTGCACTGATGAAGCTCTTCTCTTTTTGGTGCTTTGCTAGCTGAAATGTCACTCTTGATTGATGTGGTTCTATTTTTTCAGGGCCAATGGATGAGAAATGTATTTGTGTCATCAGTTCATGGGCGCCGGAGCCATTGTAAGTGACCCACCCACTTTTTAGGCCCAGTAAGATTGGACCCACCCACTTTTAACGTCAGGAAACGATGGCATTTTCAGTAAAATCCATTCCGTGGGGCTTGATCTTGGAGAGAATGGTTAAACAAAGTCCACACCACGTTTGTGCTCCTACCTTGTCTGCCACGTTGACTTAAATCCATTCTGTTGCAATAAAACTCCGTATGCCATGTTTTCACTACTCTGTGACTCCATCAGTCCCAGGTAGGCTAAGATAAGATGAGATAAAATAAGATATTCCTTTATTAGCCCCGCAAGGGGAAATTCCAGATTTACAGTAGCAAGAGTGAAGACGTTATATGAATCAAAAGAGCAGCACACACGGTGGGTCTGGACACGACTGTCACTACAAACTAAATAGTGTCTGCCTGTTGCTTTTAAAAGCATTATGTGATTTTTACAGCATTGAATTACAGGTCTGTAGTAGACAGTGTATTGTTTTAACAGATATCTAGCATGCCAACTACTGTGTGTGTGTGTGTGTGTGTGTGTGTGTGTGTGTGTGTGTGTGTGTGTGTGTGTGTGTGTGTGTGTGTGTGTGTGTGGCCAGCAATCATGTCATGGCAGTGAAGAGAAAATGTTCGGACATCCAAACATTTTTTTAGCGCCCCCAAAACACAAAGTAAGAGCTATCACTTTAAAACATAGTCGATTAAAAATTTTTAACAAGAAATAAGTGAAATATGCTATAATGTGGAAATATTGCATCTGTCATTAGGCAGCAGAGAGGGCAAGAGGCAAACAGACAGACAGACAGGGAGAGACAGACAGACAGACAGACAGACAGGGAGTGTGAGGTAAGTTTTAATTTTTGTCTAGCAACATTATGAAAGGTTCTTAGCTCTTTTTTATCAAATTAAAATTATTTGCACGTTCCTATCTATATTGTGTGTTTGTTCATTAATACAACTCAAAACAAAATGTACACATATATCTCCTCTTGCTATAGCTACATAAAAGTAACAAACCACGTGTTAAAATGCACCAGAATACAGGAAATGGCATCTTCTCATTACAATATTTTCTGGGGGAGGAGCCCCAGACCCCCCCCCCTTTAAGTTGTCCCACCCACGTTTGTTTTGCTTCCGGCGCCCATGCATCAGTTCAAAGGGAACATGTGAAAAGTAAATGCAAGGTCACTGCTTTTTAGTTCTTGTATTTTATTGGTCCTATTTTCATTATCGTTATTTCTTGTAAGAATTTTTTAGTTGAATGATGTATCACTGGGTGCATAAAGTTACCAAGGAATATCTAGTCCCTGTTTTCATCAAGCAACGGTCCATCAACATATACTACTTGCCTGACACTCATGCAAAACACAAAAAGGACAAATGCTCTGTTTGACAATTCACCAAAACCGATCGATTAATAAAACGGTTGCCAATATTGTTTTCCAACTAATCCATTAATTGTTCCAGCTCCAGTTTGATTTCCAATACTGATGCAGTCCTCTAAAATGAGGATTAGATGTCTAGAGACAATTACAATCTGATGCAAACTATTGATTAGTATGCATTGAAATGTCACACTTGTCATGAAATGCCACACTGTAAAACAAACAATACTGTACAGAGAAATATCAATAACTGACAGACTATTTACTTTAGGATGTTGAAGTTTGTGTGGGAAAATGTGTGTTTTAGCAACAGCATGCATTTTTGGAAGTCTAATGCTCAGAGTTTGGGAAACAAGCGAGATATGTTTGTATGGCTGTTTATTGGCCTCTTTTGTGTTTTATCTTCTTTTTTTGCAGTGACAAGAGATGATTACGTTTTGAATATTGGAGGTCAAAGGTGAAGGTCAGGAAAAATGCTTAAAATTCCAAAAGGTCCCATTTTAAGTGTGGGATTAAATAAAAAAGATGTATATAACTCATAGAAAATTCATCAAATTTACCAAATACATGTATAGTGTCGAGATGTAGTGCCACAGAAAGACTGAGTTGAAAAGGTTAAAGGTCAAGGTAAAAGTAAACAACCTTCCTAAAATCATTTGCTGCACATATTTCTTTCAAACGTAAACCAATGTATCTTTGGACCATTGTTTTACACATTGCAAAGTGAAACCCTGAGGGGAATTTACATGCATTTCTATAATCATACTAATATTAGGATGTTTAACTGTCGTTAAATTGGTGTGTTTGCTTTTTTATTTTATCCAGAATCCGACGCGAGTCAGAGCTTAGTTGAGCAGTAATTCTTCATCGAAGCACAAATGTTGCACAAGCGTTTACTGTTACTTAAAGCATCTAAATGCAACTGTAAATACTTAGCATGTCTGGTCGATAATTTCTGTCTAGATGTTGGCCCCGAAGGAGATGAATTAATGTTTATGAACTGAATGATTCCTCTGCAGAAGACACCACCGTTAACTGCATCACTGATACCTCGGCTTGATCAGATGATTCCGTCTAGATTCCGCTAAATATCGTTTCTCTGGTGGTGTGTTAATGAACAGTACTCAGGTGTGTGCGTTCAGAGCCAGTACAGCTGATATGTGTTCCACATCTTCCAAATATTATTACATCACACTTGGAGGAGTTGCCATCGCTTTCTTGTGTTTTTATCTGAAGAAATCGGCAACTTAGAGAAGGGGGGAAAGAGAACAAGAAGAGAGAGTCCTCGAACTCAATCCCGCCATGCAGACGGGTGTGTTGGAAACAGTAGCCCAAGGGTGTAATAACCTATACACCTAAATCTGATATG
>JAPQRQ010039804.1:0-26109 GCA_037367365.1 Apogon talboti | reverse complement strand
GCTTGATTTGAGATCGATTGATTTCCGCTATTCATTCCTTGATAAAAGAACACGCAGGAAAATAGCGGACACATTTTATAATAATAATAGGGTAGAATCGCTATTTCCAACATTGTTCACCACTATCCTTCCGGGTTTTAATAATACATTGATCAGTTCTTAAACAACTTGTAGCACTTTCAGCGATCTCCTTATTTGTTTTCTTTGCTTGACATAAGCCGAGAATTTGACTCTTCTGAAACAGTTACATCTTTTTCACACCCATGGGATATGTCGTCTGACATGTTTGTTTAAGAAATAAGAATCCACTGCATCAGTATGAGGGTTAAAAATATTAGTCATTGCAGTAATTATCCAATTGAAGACTCTTAGCTATTTGCTTAGTTAAATCCATGTAGGGGCTTTTTTTGGCTCAATATAATTTCTTACTGAAGGGTTCTCTACTTTTTGCCCTCCCTCAATAGACCTTTTGGACATTTTAATTGATGTATGTGCAGGTGTAATTATGCTAATTCACCAAAGCTGCATTCAGTGTAGGTGCAGTAGCTCTATGGTTTTGGATTGTGCATGTTGGCTCAGTGGCATGGCTTTCTGAGACACGTAAATGGAACAAAGCCATGATTAATGGTAACAGGAGCACCTGTATTTTGTTTTTTTTTCCTACTTTCTTTAGCAGTAGTGACATTTTTTCCATTCTGTTTTTTCGCTGCGACATTCCTTACCAAAAAAAATGTGTGTTAGGCCTGGAGTTGGCAAAAAATAAAATGAAATAAAAAATATTAAAAATTAATTAAATTCCCTTTTAATTAAACTCAAAATGTGCACTGTGAAAATTGTTTACAGCAGGAGGTAGTTGATGCAGTGAATACACAAAATTCAGGACTTCTAGAGAACGGTGTTCACATCCTGAGTCTCATAGGTTTTTAGTGTTAGTGCAATAGTGCTGGTAAAAGATCATGATTTGATTTAAATACTAATAAATAGACTGTGAGTCATAGTTGACACATTTTTTCTCTATTAAACCAAAGCCTGGTACCCTTCCCTAACCTTAACACGTGCTGCCAGTGACCAAACTTACCCATAAAAAGTTTAATAAAGCTGTGGTTTCTGAAAAACATGGTTGTTATTATGGCCTCATTCTGCTTCCACCAAAAGCATGACCAGTTAAACATGTGAAGGTAATGCACATGTATATACAAATGTTAATATGAAACTTTTTTTTAAATTTTTTTTTTAGTATAGAAATGCGGAGATTATTCTTGTTGATTAATGTATAAACATGCAATAGGAACATTTTGTTCTCACAGAGGGGTTAATTGGTGAGTGGGCTTGTGAACCAGAACCCAGTGGTGAGATGATACTGTATCAATAAATAATAAATTACAGCCATTATTTTAAACTTTTGCACCTTGGATTCTACATCCACTCAACATGTTTGTATTAACTCCTAAACTTAGTCCAGCATAATGTCAATTCTATGTGTAAGACCCCCAGATTTATTCAGGAAATACCCTATTAAACAAAAGCAGAGATGTTAAAAAATATCAGTTGTGTTATTCCTATCCCCAAATACACTGGATTTGGAAACAAATTTTTCTGCAGGGCATCCAAGCTCTCCCTGTAGCTTTTCTTGGCTGTGTTTCTGCCTCCTGATGGGGTCTGGAAAACAGATATCCCTGCAAGGGGCTCCTCTAGATGCTGCTGCTCATTGCTGTGGCCCAGCAGGCTGCACACCCCTGGATGATGCCTCCCACTGGGAACACCACCGGAAAGTGTCAGTCACGAGACTTTGGCATCTGCAACCTGAGGGAACTAAAACACTTAGCTTCTGTTTCTCTACTTTCCCTGACACAGCACATTGCCAAGGGCACATGCCTACTGTGCAGGACCTCCAGTGTAGTATCACATGCGGTGCGGTGTTTAAGGAAGTGGTTGAAGGAGCTGGACATGTATGTGTGGGTAACTGTGAGAATGGCTCCACTGGTGAGAGCCTTGCTGTGTCATGTTAGATTCAAACTCTCATCGATCAGCCGTCTCAGTTGGCTTGTGCCACATCTCTTTTTAGCAGATGACAAAACAGCCTCACCGGGCCAATACTCACAGGCCCAGCTGTCTCTAAACCCATTATTGGTACCGGTGTATGGTAGGAGTGTCAGCTTCACTGATTCCTTGAGCCACACAGAGCCTGGTACTGCATATCTCTGGCTTATCCTGGAGCTGTGATGTTGGTTCTGGTGCATATGTGTGGAAAGCCTCTAAGCTTTTTGATGTGAATATCAAAATTAAACTGACATTTCAGAGGAAATATCCCAAATAAGTGACATGGGGGTTGAGATATTTCCTGGCGCACTTCTTGTCCAATCAGTGCTGTCTGAACAAGTTCTCAGGGAAACAAAAGAGCTTCAGTTCAGGAGTACAGCACGGTGCAATCTTTGATTGATTCAGCAGTTCATCTTCATCAGCATTTAGAGGGCTTTGATGAAAGAGACTTTGACCTTTCTGCTGATTTGGAACATTACTCATCCTGTGCTATTTCTTAAAGCTCTTGAGGGAGTTGAGCATTTTCTTCAGTCTGGAATAATCTGCAGTAGAAATCTTAATGTAAACTATTAGAAATAGAACCTCTAATGCACAATAAAACTACCTGGCACCAGAGCTTTAACTATAACAGAAAACATTATGTTGATAGTGATCTCTTGGGCTATAAAGATGTATAGTAACATATACTGTTGCTAGTGCATAGTGCGCTTTAATAAACCTGATTAATCATGGGGAATACGCTTTGAAAAGCAGCAGGATCCCAAAAGGAAAATACAGGAATGTGTCCCAGCATGTGTTTTTGTTTAGTAGCCCTATCTGTTACCTTTTACATACACACACAAAACAGGCATTGCCCTGAATCATTTACTCCTCCTCCGCAGCTATGTCCAATGTCAATCTGCATCAGGATCTAAAGGGGAGAATGCATACAACTCTGAAATCTGGTTAACAAATTTTAAGCGGATTCTTGTTTATGTTGTACAAGCAGCCAAAGTTTCCAATTGGAAAATGGTGCACACAGCTGTCTAGTGATTGGTTCTAGTGTTCTCCAAATGCTGAACAAATCACACAGCTAAATATGGCCTAACATTTGCTGTTGGCAGCTCATTAGAGATAATCTGAGTTGCGGTTCTCCAAACTGAGATTGTCCTGATAAAGTTTTAATGTAACAGTTTCTATGATTGCTGTTAGAATTCACATTAATAAGAAAAGTTTTATCTTGTGTAACCGATGGTGTCTGACTCTGCGTTGTGTTTAAGGAAGAGACCCGTACGTGCGTAACTTTGGAGACAATCTCCGTTTATTATTGTTTACAGCTCCTGACGAAAGCAGCATAAAAACACATAAACTTCCGGTCTGTAAAAATCCATAAATCATGCCCCTATACAAATTAAATGAAACAGAAGTATGTTTTAATACATTGCAAGCACTACGTAACAAGTTTGAGTTAGCCAGTAAACTCAAAAATGTAATTAGCAGAGGCGAAAACAAAAATTTCTCCCAATTGCAAAGTTGCTTACCTCTCCCATGGAAATCCAGAACAATAGGGAAGAGGTAAATGCGCGAAAACACTTGCTTTGGTGGGCAGTGTCACACAGTAAAGTACCCGTTTGGGTACAGGCTCAAATTAAAAGTTCCACATATTAACGTTCCACGTATTAACTGAAATAAATGAAAATGGAACAAACAGATTTTGTGTAATTATAACAATAACTAGTATACAATATTATTTTTATACCCACATTGCTGCTTGAATAATTGACCTTGTTACACTTGTACCTTTCTTACAGCTCTGTATTATGTTGTTTACAGTATTATCCACTGCAGAAACAACTGACTGAATACTTCCCTTCGTCTTATTTCACTGGGGAAAGCCTTTTAGTCTGGAGACATCCAGAATGACACCCACCCTCACCTCACTTAATAACAGTTACACAAAAACATGGAGTTTTCACTTAGTCTCTGGAGACATAGCTCGAGCATGCTTCAGCTTTACCGTAAATGCTCAGACATGACAGCAAGAGTTATAACTCCACTGTGGGGGAAACCTCTGCTTTGTGGGGCATGGAAAGATCTGTACAGAAGGAGGAGGGTGACAGGGATTCCCGGCACTCTTAGAGGGGGATGACTGGATCTTTCTACCCCCATTTCTGTGAAAAAAAAACATATTTTAAAAGAGGGAAGAAGCCCCAAAAGCCTGTAGGAAATTCCTCAGATTCTTGCTTATTCTAGTAACTGTGGCAGGGTGTTCAGCATGTTCTTTCTTTTCTATTTATTTCTATGACGCATTTGGGTATTTGTTATCAGAACCTCACAAAACTTTCTAATGATCCAAAAGCTGGACAAATCACCTTTAGGTATTTATTGACGGATTACTGGTTAAATCTACCTCACATGTGTTTTCCAAATGTGGGGCAAATTTTACCAGTGTATGTATGCAAGTAAAACACTTCTCAGCACAATTATTAATGAAATCATCAGCCTTAGCTATTTTTATATATATATATATATATGTATGTGCTGACGTGTTTATATTGATCAGTTCATTCTCTTCATGGAGAATTTTGAAAAACTACATAATTTTTATTCTTACAAGGAAAGTATGAGGCAGTGATATTAAATATTTGATGTACATAAATTACAAGTGAAAGCCTTCCAGCGAACATCTGCGTGTTCTGGCGTGTCCAGCATTAGCAATGACTGGAAGTGATGCACAGTGCCCCAGAGACCTGCAACAACTTTATTGGACTTTGGAAATAATCTGTTTTCACAACATGTATTTTGCCCAGATTGCAGTCAGTAAAGGGATCATCTTAGCGACCTGATACTGGAATTTTACACAAACAGTCAGAGCGTATTTATTTGCGAGGGAGTGATCAATCAGAAAACCATCATCCAACGCGATGCGTCATGAAATGTAACGTAATAGTGTGGACATGTGTACAACCTGTTGTTTTTCTCAGGATTCTTAGAAAATCTGAATATGGGTTTTTGGTGTATTGCAAGATTTTGAAGAAAACACATTTAGGAAGTAGAAACAGCACAACCTGATACATTAGAATTTGATATTCTCTATACATATCTTTTTTTTTGAATGTACAAAATGCTTTACAACCTTCTGCACCACATTTTAACACATCTCAACATAACTGATTACCCAACAGTCATGCTCAGCTGTATATTTATGGCACTGCTGTTTTTTAAACTCTGTGTGGTGGGTCACTGATGTTGTACGATAAGAAAAATAATCAAATGTAGTCTGTTTTAGTGCCCTCCTGAGCAACCAACACAACACGAGACGAAGTTTGCACTCCACTGCCGCTGCTGAACAAGACTCATGTGTGGAAGAGTTATTGTATGTGAGCTGTTCAACAGCTGAACCTGGCATTACTATAAATCACCGGGAGCTTGACTTGAGCTTTAATAACAACACTGGTGGCGATTGGAGCAACATGAGATGTCTTCTGACCATCATTTGCACCATTTACTTAATCCATTTGGCTCAGTGTTCAATGGGGTGTTTGTGTTGCAATGTAGTCACAAAGTGTTGCTCTCTCATCACGGTTGTACAGTAAAACAAACAAAACCACAGGGTTTACAGTACCAAGCCGAGATGACTGAGACGAAACTCCAAAAAGAGATGTAATAACTCATTTTAATGTATACTTCATGGCTGTGGATGAGAACCTTCAGCTTTACTTACATTTGCACATTCTCTCAACAACCCCCTGCAGCTGCAGGAAGAAAACTGAAGGAAATGCAGTGATAGACTTTCAAGATGCAGGGACTCCAAACAGTAGTCAGCACTTCCTTTAAGTACTCTCCAAGCTGTTAGAGGCTCTAAGGCCCAGTGGTAACAGATTCAATTGGAGTTATAATAAAAGCCAAGGTAATATCTGTGTTTGGGTACATTCTTAGGCAGCATTCCCAGACACCGACTGTGGCTTCAGTGAAGCTTAGAAACTGCACTCACTTTGCCAGGTTTACCCAAAATATAGCAACAACTGAGACACTCTCCAAGTAGGTGGTGGATGGAAAGAATGAGAGGTGAATGGATGGGATAGAAAAGGTACGAACATTTCCTGAATCAAGCACTCATGTCACACACACCTATAGTTGTGGAACCATACCTGTGGATAATCCATTTAGAAGCTGTGTGTATCAACGCCATATGTCAGAAGAAAGAACATTTTTCTCCTTGAAGGATTTGGCAGACATCTTGCCACTGATGGGAAGATGTAGCAAAATTGGCAGTAAAATAAGATAGTGGTCATTCTTGAAGCTCAACGAGATTCTAAAAGAAACTACTGCCATTAATTAGGTTCTTCACTATGACTCTGGCAGACGCTTTTGATTAGTTTCCAGGAGAAGATCAGTGGAATGGCTTTAGATGGCACACTCCCCAGAACACAGTGGACACTTTACACAGTTAGCTGCTTTGAATCAGCTGTAAATACTCCATGCTACATTTACAGACTTTAAAAGTGATGCCAGTAAGGGGGAAAAAAAAAAAACTATTAGCAAATGCCACAAAATTTGTAGAGTGCATGCAATCAGTCTACTGTGAAACTGAAAACATGCAAAGACTATATTGTGCTTTGTTTTAAAAAACTGCTGAAATCCATGTTTTACTATGTTATTGAGTTTTACACAGCTCAAATTATGTCTGGTAGAGGGACACAAACTGAAATCATATGTAGTGTAATTTGGGAATTCCAGGGCAGCACATGCAAACCTGTATAACCTATAGCTTAAGGCAAATCTGTGCAATAAGCTACTGGAAAATATTAAAATCCCACCTGGTTCTACTCAGCAAAAACATCTGCTAGAATGTAAGGAATTCCAAAGATAGGGCAATGTTTGTCTGAAACCCAGCTTTTCGCATCATAAAGAAGATTTTAATCAGTAGTTTACACAAACAATGATATATCTATAGCGTGACTCATGCGGAGCACCTCAGAGATTGGAGGGAATGACAGCGCTGTAACTACTTCAGTTGTAGGTCAAAAATGAAAATATATGCTTGTGAGTTGTATGGATGCTATCATTGAGTCTTTAAAGTAGGTCAGTCATGTGCCACATGTTGTAAAAGGACCGCGAGTGGTACATTTACCTCAGAAAGTCTCCCGGTGCACCGAGGGGTGAAGAAAAGAGGATTCATGCCTCGGCAGGGATCCAATTTGATCTTCTCACCTCAATGGCTGAGAACGATTATCAAAAACATGAGCATGATTCACCGTTTTATTTCCTCCCTCATATGGGTCTGAGTCCTAACACCTGCTATGAAACGCCACTGATACCCAAACATTCCTGTTTATAGCGATTCAACTGTATCTGACCTTTGACCTTAGATATACAGTACATGTTTTTTAGAGCTTGGCAAATAAAGCATGTGCAGTAGGTGTAGGATGGGAACTACAGTTTATCGCTGGAATATTAGATTCAGATTCAACTTTATTGTCATTACACACATGTACAAGTACCAGGTAATGAAATGAAGTTCGGCATCTAATCAGAAATACAAAAGGCAGGGATAGTAGGATTATGTACAGTGGAGTGGTTATACATTAGTATAGACAGAATATAGAAATATACATGGGATATGGAAATAATATGAGTGATGCTATACAGATTAAGGACATACTATACTTACATATTATACATATTATACAGGTGGTTAACTTATTGGGGAGATATGAACATACTATACATATTATACATACATACATATATATATTAACTCCTGAATCTCAAATCCACAGAGAAACATCACCAAATAATGTAGTTTTTTTGAGCATCATGGGGAGTTTCAGCATCTCTCAAGGGGAAGAAGAGCAAAACTGCCAAAAATAAGAGTGAAAAAAATAGAAATTGAATGTAAGTGGCCAAAATCTTTGCTCAACTTTTTAGTAATAAGTAGGTCAAGGGTAGTTCAGTTCTTTTTGCCTTTGCTCGCTGTTGCTGTAAAGAGTCACATAAAAAGCACTTGAGGTGTTTAAAGTTATACTGTAACAGAACAGAATTGCAGAGCTCCCTGTAGACTCATATCCAACTCCATAAAGTTATTTTGACAGAATTAGATCTTGTGCATCATTGCAGTCGTATGATGTCATGGGAAAGATGCAAAGTGCCACACTGACTGCATCTAATGTCTGGAAATGTGTCTGCAATGAAAGAGCTCGGCCTCACCTGGCTGCCATCACCGAAGGTCGTTTCACTGTTACTTTAATATCCTTCAGGGTCTGCACAGCGAGAGCACACTTCCGACAATCGGTGTGGAATTTTAAGAGTGGAAGGCCAAGAAAAGCAGGGTCTCGTTGCAAAGTTGAAATGTGTGTATGTGTGTTGGGGGGGGGGGGATGAAATGCTGCTGTTAACTTTTAGTTTGTTCTGTCAAGCCCAAGCCTAATACTTGAAAGTATTTTCTCTACAGACCTACCACTTGATATTGAGGAATTGTGGGAGAAACAGGCTCCAATGGTGCTCTGTGAGAAGGGTTTGCCTGGGCTCTCCTCTCACTTACATCACCACAGTGGCAATGAATCAGTTTTCATCCGTTAGGAATGTTAAAATTACAGTAAGTTCAAATGAACTGAAACCTTATCCACAATTCTCTGGTGGTCCGGCTAAAAAAAGAAACAAAAATACAAGACACCATCGTTTTGTGTGAATTCTTGTATTTTGCAATGGAAGCAGCTTTGTTCCAAAGAACTCACACGTCCAGCTGAAAGAATCTCAGCAGCCAAAGTGCACTCACTGTCCTGCAGAGCTCAGTAAGGTAACATGATGACTTGAATATTTCTGCATCAGAATACTTCAGGTTTGACAGTAAAAAAAAAAACAAAACCAAGTACAGCACCGGTTACATATGACCGTGTGATGAGGGAGTTCATAAAATCACCACCAGATGAACTAGACACGTCTTACATGTATTTACACAGCAGTTTAGCATCTTTGGATTAAAAAAAATAACCTTTTGTTCTCATGTCACTGGTCTTGTTGAGCTCATTTCCTGCCGTAGTAGAAAGTTATTTGCTGTGAAATAGAAATAGAGAATTAACATAGTGACTGACAGCATTATTCAGCCTAACAAATTAGAACCTATGCTGAAAATCACTGTAGTGGAACTATATACACACGTCTTTTTATTACTGACAAAGTCTCCCCAGGTGTTCGCTTCTTCTTCTATGCTTACAATTAAGATGCACTTTCCAAAAACATTATCCACTTGTGTGGTCATCGGGAACTCCTGTGTGACAAGTCTGACAAAGCAAACACTGTCTTTGTAAAGGCCTTTAAAATTCCTCCGTACAGTTTTCTTCTTACATTTGAGTGACATGCGGTCTGTCAGCTCATTAGTCAAAGGTGTGCTTTTAACAGGAGGAAAGTCACGCCGCGGCACCGTGCATTCACCGCCATCACTCACAGAACTTTAAGGGCTCTGTGCTCCCACTACTGGCATGCGAGGACGACCATGGGTGACTTGGCGTCTGTCTACAGCGAGAGAAGCTTTCAGAGCGCCGCGTCTATCCAACATAATCAGACCCTGACATCACTTGCCGGAATCAAGCAGGCTCGCTGCAACCAATTAATCATTTTCTTCCATGCGTATATCCAAGGATGTGCTAGTTTAATGCCACCACGAGAAAATGCCATCCCTTACTGGTTCTGTTGCTGAGGCTGCATTTAACTTAACACATTCACAAATATAATGTCATTTTGAGCTTATACCAAACATGACTGATGAGTGGTGCAGAGCAAATTGCTGGAAAATGTTTGCATACAGAATTCATCAAAAAAAAATGTTTTTTACCACAGATGGAGCAGGTTCTTATAACGCTGTTTCACAGAACATCATTTTTGCCGAGCTGATCCAGCTCCAAAGCCACCGGTAATATCCATATTTCCCTCCTTTATCCTTCAGAGGCCAAGCATGCTTTATGATCAATGATACCCAAAGGCCAAAGTCATTTTAGTGTTCTGGCATGTGTCACAGACAAAACAGCTGAAGGAATAAAAACTTGGTTACAGTTTTTACTTCCCTTCATAAAAAAATGGCTTTTAAATCCAAGATTTCTTTAGAGGAGTGTTCAGTGAGATAAGGCGATTAGTTACTGCTCCTCAAACATGCTGCGCAAAACACTTTATACGTTACTGTCAGGAGTCCATGACCTATATATGAAGTCAAAGGTGACCGGTGATCACCTGCTGCTGCTGCTGCTGCTGGTAGTTTATCAGTGACTCATGTTCTTCTGTGTCTGAGCAGTAGCCACAAAGGGCTCTTACTCATTCTTTCCACATTCACTCTCAAAATGTCCATTATCCAAAAACACAACTTACACAAGTTCAGTTTCCCCCCTGGGGCTGTTTAGTGACAGACATACTGAAAAATAATGTGTTTGAGCGAGGTTTTCACCAGAAAAAGATGTTAATACATGCCTATCTTTGGTTTTTGAGTCACACATCTTGTTATTTTCCTGCAGTGTAAAACTGTAGCTATGGGGGACATAACAGTGGCACACATCCAAGCGAAAGGTAAAACAAATGTTTGATAACTTACTCACAGCAAATAAATTTTAGGTAAAGGTCTTAACTTGCCAGTAAGATAACACAAATTTAATGCGTCATAAGTTGCATAATATCAATCCTGTAAACTGCCCATTGTCAGATGCTGTTCCAGTGGTGCATGCTGTTTCGATTACGCCATAAACACATAAAACAGCCACACATTTTGGAGAGAATGAGGGAATAATACAGATTTCCAACAGAGCAGAAAAATACTCATTTAATTATGATGCAGGCGCATTAGTTTGAATAGAACTGGGTCAAATACTCTCACCTTTCATTCACTTTCTTTAACATAGTATATGACTGTTACAATTATATAGTAGATTGTCACCATCAGATTTTACTGAACATTAATTGCAAATAGCTGGACACCTCTTCCCGACAATAGAACATATTATCACACCAACATCTTTCTTTTCAGCTTCATGTCAGTTATGGTGATTTGCATAAACATTACAATATTTGCATTTTACTGTGATTTTTTTTTTCATAGTACTCTAGATCTGTGTTTCCAAAACTCCAAAATGGGTCACAGAGCTGTTTGCATTTGTTTGCCAACTGGCAGGGGAAATATATAGCAATTATATGATATGTGAATTCATTTTTCTAATCTAAACACATGGAAAGTGTACTTTGGAAGAGTTTAGAGGTGTTGACCTTGACAAAGCCATGTGAAATATAGAGAAGAGACCTAACAAGTCAAAAATTATATAACAAAGGATCAGCAACATGACAAAAATGACATAACAAGATCAAGATGATGTAAAAGACAAGAAACAAGAGAAAACATAAATGACAAAATCATGGAAAACGTTAAAATACTAAATTGATGTAAAAAAAAATATAATGTGATTGAGACAATGTAAAACATTTTAAAAGACTAAAAACAGACTTGAGTGTTTTGACAGTGGAAGACTCAATAGAAATGTAGATCTGTGGCAATTCATGATGTAGTTTTGTAAGTTTAGGCAGTGAGGGGGAACCATATTTCTCTTTTTGGTTTTAACATGAGAAGAAACATTGGGTTCCACTGCTCTGAATATAGGAGGGTTGTGGTATTTTTTATTTAATTTTTTTAATATATAAGGGGTATCTAGGTAGACAACAACATAAACAAAAGGTACGTGATACATTCTCAATAATAAGGGTAACAGGAAGGTTAAATATATAGTATGAAGTTGAGTCATATTTCATTAATGTAATGCTATTACAAATACTTGCATTGACATCTAACATTCAGTTGGAAACATAAACATTCAATTAACAACATTTATCATTCAGTAAGGTGCTGACATACATTAAAGTGGGAGGCTGTAGTCTCATCATTATCAATCAATCAATCAATCAATCTTTATTTATATAGCACTTTTCATGCAAATAAATGCAACACAAAGTGTTTATTTAGCCAGAAGCAGGTGCTGTGTTCCCTCAGGGTTCTAATAAAACTGAGGCTGTTTAGACATATGTACTCCTGCAGTGTCTATCTAATAACTAATGATAGGATCTTTAGTAGGAGTAAAAAATAATGTCTCCCACCCACTGATGTGCTGGACTGTAATGCCCCACAGTTTGGAGAAAATCCTAGGAAACCCTGCACAGTAAACACTGGCTATCTGTAGACTGTTTCCGCTGTACTTTTGGCTCCGAATGGTAGGTATTCATCAGAACTTGGCAAGTGTCTTGACTTCCAACACTGTCTTGTCAGTTACACCTCCCACGCTGTGAGGTCACAGTCACACCCACATAGATGTGCCCGGTCACACCAGACTATGATCTCTCGAAACCGACCCGGACTAAATCCCATTTCACACACGTCAAGACATTTTCCGTTAGAAAGACAGCTTGACCCGTGAGGCGTTTACCGTCTTATCACTTCCTGTAAAGTTTCACCAAGGTGAGCGCTACGTGTTGTAAATCTCATGACACAGAGTTCATCACAGGTCATAAAAACCTGTAGTTCACTGGTGTTCCACCTGAAGAACAGGGATCCAGATGTTGAGTCCTATCACTATCAGAGGTCCATATATCTAACCTATTTATAGACGATCCTTTTGTGAGTGCACATGTAGGCGCTTCTCTTCTCTGTGTTTCCCAGAAGGCTTTCATCCTTCAGCTTCGACCTGTATTCTCACATGTACATGCTTTGGTTTCACAAAATGCAAACACTAATTTTTATTGAGAATACTAAAATAGACATAGTTGTATTACCGGAGGCTAAAGGATAAGAAGTCAGGGGAAGTCAGTTCGTAGAAATAGAGGGCCATAGGTCAAATGCTCAGACGTGAACCTGAACTTTCATCTGCTCAGTGATGTCTCCGATTTAGAAGGAAGGAATGTGGACAAATATGTGAAAAATCCAGGTGTAAACACGATCTGCATAATCACATGGAATGTATAATCCATAAACTAAACATTAAAAACATTATCAAACAGACCTGGTATACAAAAACAGGTGGAACATTACCAAAAACTTTTTTTTTCCAAAGAGACATTTATTTAACCCCTTGATGAACTGACATCATGTCCAGGGCGTCCCCCGCCTTCACCTGTTTGTAGTGGGAATAGGCTCAAAGGTGAACAATGCTTATATTTTTATTTATTTCATTCATAAGATAAAAGACAGACACAAAAAAAGAAAAAAGTGCTTTTATATGTAGGTAAAATGATCACTTTATGACTTAAAAGGAGGAGAAAGAAGAACAATTTGACATATTCTGCCCCTTGTTAATAAAGTATTTGTGCATTTACAGTAATAATTTTAAACAGAATTGTGAAATCAGCATCTTAATGTAATATTTTTCATTTTTACTGCGGTAATTCATCATTTAATACATCATTTTATTCAATGTCGTCTCCAGTTTGCCAAATTAATTTCTTGTGGCATAATTATATATTAATATACTAGAATCAATGTTTTTGTTTTTTGCTGATTCATTTATTTCTTTATTGATTGCTCCTTTTACTGAGATACACTTTTCTTTTACTTTGGTTCTGAATCTAGAGATTTTAAAGACCTCTGTTGCTTTTAGGTTCTAGTGGCTTAGTCTTTTCTCATTTGTTGGTAATGTTTTATTGTACACTTTGTACACCATTTGTAGAATACTTTAACCTATAATGAATGCATGAATGTTATAAATATAAACAGTGAGACACAGAAAGACAGTATACAATGCAAATCAAACAATGTTAGTTTTCTAGAGTTATGTAGATGAGTGTTGATTTTAACTCTGAAGGTGTTAGAATTGTTATTTGCAGTGTATATAAAAACGGTCTGTCTCAACCTTTTAGCTCATCCTTATATTTGCCTTTAGTTTTTCCTCCAATACATCCATTCAATAGTCTCATACTCTTCACAGAGCCGAGAGAGATGTAATCCTCCTAACATCCTTAGACCAGTACTCATTTAACTCCCATTCATTACTCAAAGTGCCCCCTGGTGGACAGTCTATAAATAGCAAGAAGGGATGCGAATCATAAATCAGTAAATATCCTGCTTCACGTCATAAATAATGCACACAACTAATTTATGTGTAGGAATAGACCTGTAATTAAGTGTTTAATATAACCCGTCAGTGATTTTTATTTTTCCATTTAGATTTTCCCACTGTATTTATATTATTTTAAAGTAAAACTAGATTATATTGTATGATTTTCCTCAGAATAATGCAGTTAAATGAATCTTAGACTCTGGTCGAATAATTAAACTTTTATTTGACCGGAAACGACCATTTGGCTCTGGTGCGTCTATGAAATATTTGTCCGGTGATGGATATTCAGCTCTGGAATGCATTTTTCCCCTATGTGTGCGTCTCGGATGTTACTCTGACTGGCTGTGAGGTAAGAAAACAAGGACGGCCCTATTTTGTGCAGCCGTCTGATTGGTCCAGAGAGGACCTTAGGAATGTCCTCAAACTATTTAAATAGTACTTGTGTGAGTGGAGTAAGTCAGTAGAAATAAGCCTAAGCATCGGGAATAAACAAAGAGAGGAGCTCAGAAAGACTTTGAAACATTCAACTGGAAACGAATGAGCTCCTGAAAGAACAAAGAAAAAGAGGATAAAAAAAAAGAATCTGACTTTTTTCCTGCTGTTTTTCTACTTTGACCATTTTCATTTTAAAGGTTGGTAGACATGTTTTATTTCTTATTATTAACTGATGAGTAGATGCAGCCCAGATTCTAAACCTGTGTGTTATTCTTTGTAATAGGATTGACTTGAGTTGTGGACATGATGCTGTGTGGCATCTTTCTGCTTTTGATGCTTTGGAGTTGTGAAGGCGCAAGACTGGCAGGTGAGAAAGGAAAATGTCTCTTATTAGGCTTTTAACTTGTTGAAAATAACTTGAAATCTGCCAATATATTTAAATGATATTTTTATATGATCTTTTCTTTCATTTGTGTTTTGCTGTTCCAATTGTCATAAATGAAACTGGCACATTATTTTTGTTTTTCCCTACTTTTGTTTTACACACTGTTATTATAAGAGGAAAAAGTGAATGTTGCTGTTCTTTTCTGTCACTGCAGAGAGTCGAGATGATAACAGTGTTTATGACTTATTCGATCTGGCCCGGGTAAACAAGAGAGGCAATGGAGTGACTTTGGTGAAAGGAGCAGATCCATACAGTCCAGCATACAAGGTCCTGAACGCAGATCTGATCCCCCCGGTCCCTGACACCTCCTTCAGGGACCTCATCGACTCCATCCAGGCAGAGAGGGGCTTCCTCCTCCTGGTCAACCTGAAGCAATTCAAGAAATCCAGGGGCAGCATTTTAACCATCGAGAAGAATGACGGATCCGGACCAGTTTTCGAGATTATTTCTAACGGGAGGGCGAACACTTTGGATGTGGTCTACTCCACCATGAACCAGCAGCATCTCGTGTCCATCGAGGATGCGGATTTGGCCACTGGGCATTGGAAGAACATCACTCTGTTCGTTCAGGATGACCGTGTGCACCTTTTTGTGGGCTGTGAAGACATCAATGTGGCAGAGATGGATTTGCCAATCCAAAAAGTGCTGACCCAGGAAATCGCAGACATTTCCAGGCTCAGGATTGGAAAGGGAGCAGTGAAAGACAGATTTATGGTGAGTGGTTTAGCATTTTCTCACAGATTGATACAGAGTTAAAACATATGTGCTGCATCTTCCATTGACAAACATTTTAATCATGTAATAACCTAGATAATGAAAATGATTCAATGTTAATATGATTTCAGGGAGTGCTTCAGAATGTGCGCTTTGTCTTTGGCACCACTCTGGATGCTATACTAAGAAATAAAGGATGCCAAACAGGAGGTATGTCTGTAAAATGTTAAATATGATAGACACAAATGGAAATACATATGCACATAATAATTCTGTAGCCCATTTTCCATGCTTGTGAATAGAAATTCATTCAACTCTCCCCTTTGCCCTGCAGCTCCTTTAACTGATGTCATGACCCTGGACAACCCAGTCAATGGCTCCAGCCCTGCCATTAGGACTGACTACACTGGCCACAAAGCCAAAGGTGAGATTTTACCTCCTCAAAGTTAACATAGGTGTCTGTCTGCTCTATTGGACAATTTTAACTTTTAAGGACTAGTGTAATTGACTGGACTTTTTTTCCCCTCCTCTTCTCAGATCTGCAGTCTGTCTGCGGCTTCTCTTGTGAGGACATCACAAGCATGTTTAGGGAGCTCAAGGGACTCGGTGTGGTTGTTAAACAGCTGTCGAATGAGCTCCGCAAAGTGGTAAGCTCCAAGGGCCATCAGGGTCTGCTCTTTGTCACCATTCACTCCCTCTTTTCCTCTCCTCTCTCTCTTTTCCGCTGCTGCCAGTTAACGCATTCCCAGTGCGGAGCCACTTGTCGCTGTAATGGCAGTCACTGGCCAAGTTCTTAATGAGACCCATGTGAATACACAAATATGTTTGGCTGTCGGTTGCATTTGCACTGCTTCACTAGAGTCAAGCAATGTCTTAATCATGGTGTCGGTCGGTGATTCATTTGTGTTGGAACCTTGGCAAAGTGAAAGTTTTCCATACTCCATCCTGAGTAACCCCCTTCCTCTGCTCTTTCCTCTCTTTTCCCCCAGTCTGAGGATAGCCTTATGCTGAAAAACCAAATGAACATCCACAGCGGGGTTTGCTTCCACAATGGTGTCGTTCACAAGGACACAGAAGAATGGACTGTGGATGGCTGCACTGAGTGCACCTGCCAGGTAAGTGTCGTCACCTCTTAGAATGCGGCTGTTGATAAAATACAGCTGCCGTTTCTGTATCTCACCTCTAATGAAGTGATAGAAGTGTTTATACTGGTCCCTCCACCTTTACTTTACTTCTGTCTGAAAGCTATCAACACTTGAAGAACACAGCATGAGGCCTTTATCCTTCACAGAGGGAGATCATGCATTGTGTAATTAGTCAGGTGATAGAGTGTGAGTTGGGATTGTGTTGTATCAACACAGCAAGAGGGTCATGTCACTGATAGAAGAACACAGCTTGTGAAATATTGTAATTAGGTTTGGAACAGTACCAAGAATGCTTATTGTATTTTGTCACCATTCAGCCATTTGACTAACTCATTATCCTTGTACTAATCAAACTGTTCCTCTGTGCAGAAATCTGCTACTATCTGCCGCAAAATCTCCTGCCCTCTGATGCCCTGTGCTAACGCCACCGTACCTGATGGAGAGTGCTGTCCTCGCTGTGGAACATGTAAGTGTCCATTTATATACATTACTCCTCTAACTGTTCGAAAAGTTATCAGAATTCTTTCATTCATTCTTGGTCTTGCCTCCTACAGCGAATGACTATGCAGAGGACGGCTGGTCTCAGTGGTCTGAATGGACCCATTGTTCAGTGACATGTGGACGGGGCATCCAGCAGCGTGGACGCTCCTGTGATCGCATCAACAGCAACTGTGATGGCACATCTGTCCAGACCCGTGACTGCTACCTACAGGAATGTGACAAGCGCTGTAAGTTTACTGAGTAAACTTTCTGAACTCCATCAATAAGATAATGTATTCTCAGTTGAAGAGGAGGATAAATCAATTCTATATGTATTACTCACAGTCAGACAGGATGGAGGCTGGAGCCATTGGTCACCCTGGTCTTCCTGCTCTGTGACCTGTGGTGAGGGTGTCATCACCCGGATACGCCTCTGCAACTCCCCCACACCCCAGATGGGAGGCAGGGACTGCCAGGGAGAAGGACGTGAGACTCAAATCTGCCAAAAATCACCTTGTCCCAGTAAGTCGCATTTCAAAGTCAAATTCATGTTACACTGTATATGTTCAGGGCAATTTTAATAATTTAAAAAAATATGTTTGTTTTTTTTTTTTAGTCAATGGAGGTTGGGGACCCTGGTCACCTTGGGACACCTGTGCTGTTACCTGTGGTGGTGGAATCCAGACTAGGAAACGTCTCTGCTCTGATCCTGTCCCCAAGTATGGAGGAAAGGACTGTGTTGGTGATGGCGTTGTGACTCAACGCTGTAACACACAGGACTGCCCTATTGGTGAGCATTTACACAGATGTCAATGAAAGAAGACATATTTCCAAATATATGACACTTTTAAAAACGAGTTGTTTTTTTTCTACAGATGGTTGCCTGTCAAACCCATGCTTCTCTGGCACAAGGTGCACCAGCTTCCCTGATGGCTCTTTCAGGTGTGGCAAGTGTCCACTTGGCTACAAAGGGAATGGAATCACCTGCAAAGATATTGATGAGTGCAAAGAAGTCCCTGATGCTTGCCATTCCCATAATGGAGTCCATCGTTGTGAAAACACAGAGCCAGGATACAACTGTTTGCCCTGCCCTCCACGTTACTCTGGCCCTCAGCCTTTTGGAAGAGGAGTGGAACAAGCCACTGCGAAAAAACAGGTTTGAAATCTTACTTACATTCATTGCTTGTGGTTAGTTGGTTTGCTACTTGCACATTTTAACCCTCTGTAATTTGCTTTAGGTTTGCACACCCCGTAACCCTTGCAAGGACGGCAGCCACGACTGCAATAAAAATGCAAACTGCATCTACTTGGGTATCTTCTCCGACTCCATGTTCCGTTGTGAGTGTAAGCCAGGCTATGCTGGGAATGGCCGTATTTGCGGAGAGGACAGTGACTTGGATGGATGGCCAAACGTAGATCTGTTGTGTGTGGAGAATGCTACATACCACTGCAAGAAGGTATCCAGACCCCACATGAACACAAGAGCAAAAGGCCGTTATTACACATCTAGAGACTCTTATTGTGATGATAGCCTCCTTAACCACTCCTTTGTTTCTTTACAGGATAACTGCCCCAACCTTCCCAACTCTGGTCAAGAAGATCATGACAAAGACGGCCTTGGTGATGAATGTGACCATGATGATGACAATGATGGGATCCCCGATGATAGGGTGAGTCATCCTTGCAGTTTTTTAGCCCAAAACGGTGCTTTCCTCACAGACCACACATAGCAATCAGCTGTAGCCATCCTTCCTCTGGGCAATAGGAATGTTAAGTCTGCATGTTTGTAGGCTTTCACCAGAGAATTTAAGTGGAAAAGCAGTAGAATACCAATAGTGTAATATAGTTTTGGTGTGAAGCCAGAATTGAGAATGAGGTGGCTTGTTGCCTATAATTCCTAGTGTGGATTTGGAAAGTTGGGCAAAAAAAATGCTGCGGTAAAAATCACCAGCTGACTTGCAGTGGAATATCACATTCCAGCAAAAGGAAGAAAAAACAAGACTCAAAAAGCAATAGCTGTGAAACTATTAATAAAATTTCCTGAAGTGAAGACATTTACATTGTGATCCATTTCAGTAAATTAAATATTTGAAAATATTTCTTTGAAATTAGGATAACTGCCCCAGAGTATACAACCCTGCCCAGTATGATGCGGACAGAGATGATGTTGGCGACCGCTGTGACAACTGCGTGTTTGAGGCTAATACTGACCAAACGGACACTGATAACAACGGAGAGGGTGACGCCTGTGCCGTCGACATTGATGGTGACGGTAAGCAATCACTTTAGATCTTTTAAGCCTTCTTTTAGTCTTACAACCATTTTTCTTAGTCACAAAGTCTAAGATAAGCATGTTTTCACTCCGCAGGTATTCTAAATGAGAACGACAATTGCCCATATGTGTATAATGTGGACCAGAGAGACACTGACAGAGACGGAGTGGGAGACCACTGTGACAATTGCCCTCTGGAGCACAACCCTGATCAGGTAACGTCAAATTGCACCTGCTTTAATGAAAGACTGGAATGTGACTGCTTTGAAGAAAAAGAATGCAACATGCTGGCTTTTCTCCTCTATTTATCAACTTTCAGCAACAAATATGAATGCATGTATTTAACTTTGTGAAGACACTGGGTACTTGTCTAAAGAGGCATTGCTCGCATACCTCCAGACAAGGGCCTACATTTAAATCAGTTCCAGAGTAGCACCTTTCATATCCAGGCTGATGAAAAACAGAGGAGTGAGGACAAGCGTCTTATAGTGCGAGAGTCATTCTTTGGGAAATCTCATCATAAAGGAATTCTCCTCCCCTACAGATCGACTCTGACTCAGATCGCATAGGAGACACGTGTGACAACAACCAAGACATTGATGAGGATGGCCACCAGAACAATTTGGACAACTGCCCGTACATCCCCAATGCTAATCAGGCGGACCACGACAAAGACGGCAAGGGAGACGCCTGTGACCATGATGATGACAATGATGGCATTCCAGATGACAAAGACAACTGTCGACTGGCCTACAACCCCGATCAGCTCGACTCCGATGGTGAGTCACTTTCTCAGTGCTGATATGGTCTGCAGAGAATTTGTTAGATTTGCTATCCACCCACAGAACATCTTGATTAGTCTAGTAATTCTTTATCCATAGTTTCCATCTTTGTAAATCCATGTTTATGTTTTTCTCTCAGGTGATGGCCGTGGTGATGTCTGCAAAGACGATTTTGACCAAGACAATGTTCTGGACATCTATGACGTGTGTCCAGAAAACTTTGCCATCAGTGAAACAGACTTCCGCAGATTCCAGATGGTTCCTCTGGATCCCAAAGGCACCTCTCAGATTGACCCTAACTGGGTTGTCCGGCATCAGGGCAAGGAGTTGGTCCAGACTGTTAACTGCGACCCTGGCATTGCTGTTGGTATGTAAAATACTGATAGGCCTTGTACTACAGTCCCACAAACAGAAAGTCATGTTAACCTATTCTAACGATCTCCTTTCTCATTTCAGGTTTTGATGAGTTCAGCGCAGTGGACTTCAGTGGAACATTCTTCATCAACACTGACAGAGATGATGATTACGCCGGGTTTGTGTTTGGTTACCAGTCCAGCTCACGCTTCTACACAGTGATGTGGAAACAGATCACACAGACATACTGGTCCCACACACCCACGAGAGCTCAGGGATACTCTGGCCTGTCCATCAAAGTGGTCAACTCCACCACTGGGCCTGGAGAGCATCTGAGGAACGCCCTGTGGCACACCGGAGACACCCCAGGACAGGTGGGCAGCAGATTGATTTGATCAGGACTTCAGACACGAAATAGGCGTTCACACAATGTTCTGTGTTTTTCACTTTTTAAACTTGTAATTCTTCTTTTCCAGGTGCGTACTTTGTGGCACGACCCCAAGAACATTGGCTGGAAAGACTTTACTGCTTACAGATGGCATCTCACTCACAGACCTAAGTCTGGACTCATTAGGTCAGTCTGAATCCTCAAAACATTCTCTTTAAGACAATTACAAATATCTACTCCTTATTTAAAATGACAATGAGTTTACATTTTTCTATTTTTTTGTTTGTTTTTTTATGTTTAGGGTGGTAATGTATGAAGGCAAGAGAATCATGGCTGATTCTGGAAACATCTATGACAAGACATATGCAGGAGGACGACTAGGCTTGTATGTCTTCTCTCAGGAGATGGTTTACTTTTCAGACCTCAAATACGAATGCAGAGGTAAGACATTTGTACGACTTATCAATGATGGTTTTGACAATGAAATGCACAATAGAGTAACACAATGCTGGATTATATTTCTAATGTGTTTCTTGCACTATTCTCTTTCAGATACATAATTGGACCACAGCACCTTATAGATGAATGTGTCACTGCCTGTATGAGTATATAGTACGAGACCTGGATGAATATCTCTTTAACTTTTCCTTTGAGAAATGCACATTGGAGGAATGACAAGAGCAAGTGAGGTAAAATGACCTCAGGACTTAAAGCCAAATGAAAGTTCAATGATGATTCTGCACCACTGTACCAAACTCAAATTATGAGCGCAGCTCTGCTCAGAAGAAACTGGCCTTCTCACCATGTTGCTCTGATCTACATTGAAGGAAGGCCACATTTATTGCTTTGCACACCCGAACTGTTGTCAGTTGGTGGTATTCCGCTGTGGATGAGGGACCAAAGGGAAGAGTATTCCTTTTTTTTATTTTTATTTTTTATTTTTTTGAGCAATAATATTCATCTGCTGTGGATATTTGGTTCAGCATGAAGAAAGCAGTAGGAGAACTTTCTTAGGTTGGGGAAATAATACCCCTTGAAGGAACTGTTGAGGGACCATGGACAGTATGGACTGACTGTTACTATCAAAGAGAGTGAATGTTGATTGTGTGTTTGTGCATGTGTGCCACCAAAATAGTTTAGTTATGAAGATAAATAAGTTAAATTTGCTTTTCATTTCAAGTAACCTTCCCCACAGTCATGCTGACCTGTATATACATGGCCTTGAATTGAGCTGAGGCTTAGGGCTGGCCCGGAACACTATCACTAGTATTCTCAGGAAAGAGCACTAGAATAAATTAGAAGAGCACAAAATTCAGGACAGCACAGGGCCCCAAAGCATCCATATTATAGACTGCTTTGGAACAGTAATTATTGACAAATGTTAATGACAGTATCTTTAATCCTCACTGAACATGTAAAGGGACGTTACCAGCAAGGGCCAGTCTATTTCTTGTCAACCAATGTAAGTATGGCTATTTGTATGCTTCTTTACCTATTCATTATATAGACTATAATTGTCGCTTCTTGCCATCTTAAACCATTGCCAGCAACCTATTCCAATAGACATTATAAATACATAATGAGTTCAGCTAATGGCAAGATAAAGCATTAGATATGACTAAAACCATAATAAGGAAAAGATGGGCATCACTTACAGTATCTCTGAATATTCTGCTTCTGCACAGTGTGCATGACTGGTGTGCCTGAGCATGTGTGTACATTTATGACAAGGGAAACACAAAGGAAACCCTTAATGTACAAATATTACCTCATTAATTCTTTTTGTATTGAGGCCAGCAATACACAAGAATCACTTGTCTTAGCAACAGAGTATAAATTGGTTGGCTTCTTTTTTTTTTTTTTTTTTTTTTTTTTTTAGCAAGACTTTAATATCATTTATATGCTGTATATAAGATATTTTTGTAGCAAAAGAAGCCCAAGCAGGAAAGGATTAAAGAAATGTTGTCTTGACTATATTGTGCTATATGTATTTTTCTTGTGCATTTTTTGATAAATTATTGTGTTTGTTTTATGTCGAGGTTATTTCATGTGTGTAGATATATGCTATTTAAATAATTTATCTAGAAGCGTAGCCTCATATGGAAGCGTTTCTGTCTGTATAAACTTATTTGCACACTGACATGAGGATGTCTTTGTTATTTTGGTTTTGTATGTGTCTTTTTTAATTATTAGTGAAGCTTTTATATAAACATTTGTACTATAGTTTCTACCCAAAGTGCTGTTTATACTCCTACCTGTTATTTTGTAATGTCAAATGAACAATAAAAACGTCAGGAAAATATTTTTTCCATTCTCTTTGTGTCTTTTTGATCAAAGTCAGCTGAATAGTTCAAAGGTTTTTTTTCTTAGAAATATTGGTATGTCATATCTGCTTTGATTGAGGTCTTCTCCCTAGAAAAGCAAAGCGAGCCGAACCATACTGTGTCAAGCGACTGGAATCTATTAGTTGAGTCTGGTGAAGCCTTGGAGTAAGGGAGTATCCTTGGGAGTCAACAGAAGAAAGCTCAACATGAAGTATAACCCACTTAAAGAGCACATCCATACAGATCTGATTACACATTACACAGGCATCTCCTTACACCTTCAAACATTGACACTCAACAAGTGGTAGACATAAGGAATTTTGCACTCCAAATTCCCTCTTTTGGGGGATGGCAGTGTTAGGTGAATGTGTTCTACTTCTGCCAGTAAAAAATATGCATTGAAATTCCATTTTTCATAAAACTATCTGAGTAAAACTTTTCAAAGTAGATAAAAAGGGCTGCAGCTTTTTGACTGGTATGCCACTGTTTTAAGACCTTCCACCAGTCTGCAATCAGAATTTAAGCAGCTAATTTAGATCTTTCACAGGACTACAAAGAGTTGTAATCTAAGGCACCAGTGAGGTTTGTGCTAGAAAACCCAGACAGTCTCAGCATGCCGCAGGTCTCTTTACATTAGAAGTGACCTCATTCTTACCATAGTGAGCTCACTATGTTTCCATTACCCCAAATGAGGACCATGTCTTCCCTACTGAGAGTTATTGACTTGATAGATTGTATTTGTAAAACAGACAAATATTCTACAAATGTAACACTGTGAGATTGGATAAAAATATGTGGAATGATAATGAAAAGAGCTTTAGCTTCATTTTGCTAAAAGTTTCCATCGGCTTTGTTCATGTGCTGTCAGTCTGAAATGTGTTTGCTCTCCTGAACTTGCACTGAGGTGTCTGTTTAGATTCCTGTGTTGATAGTGCTGCCGCTTTCGCTGATAGCGGGGCTCTGTTGGGGTTTGACCTTGGAAGCTCACCTGACCGACATGTTTTCAGTCCAGTGGAATGTAAAATAATTCCTGCCGTTCAGACGGGGTCAGAGTGTGTGTGTGCAAGGTGAAGAGTGAGTCAAACAGGCCTGTAGGTGTCCACGGGGCTTAGGTCAACCAGGTGCAGACTACCTACTCCGCATTGTGCAAACAGGAGCAAATAGGAAGTTATGTCAACAGCTCCACAAATGTCCCAGACAAACCAAAAGCTAGACTTAACACTCAACGTGGGTCATCTTTTGTCAGTGGACTATTGCTTTCTTTTGTAAACAATGAAAACTAAACTCAAAGAGGTCACGAGGGGGTCTGATTTCAGAAGATCCTACTAATCTGAGCTACTCTGAAGCAAGAATGAATGGAATGCATTTTACTGGTCGGAGCTTTTTGTATCTCACTATCACTCCTTCAAAGCATGTATGATCCCTCTGTCCTCATTAAAAGGCAGACTGAATCTGCTCAAAGACTGCAAACAGAGACATGTATTTCATAGAAGAGAGTTCAACTTTAATACATTATAGTGTTCAGACTTCACCCCACAGACCCACTTCTATCAGTACAGTGTTTATGTGTGCAGCAGAACATTCTGCGGTCACCATACCCAGTTATTAGATTTAATGACAGCAATTTTCTGTTCTCATCTATGATACTTAGGTAAATACAAAGGGTGGCCCTGCTGTTCTGTTTCCTCATAAATACAAACAATGGGACACAGGCCAGGACCTTAGTGAAAACATGGAGACCAATTAGGATTAAAACTGCTCTAATCCAAGGTCTCCCGGTACTGAGTTATTGTGTTCACTGTCAGTTCATATTTGGCTACTGTACATAAGACAGACGTGTCATGTGCCAATTTAAAACAGATCTGCAGTTTCCTAAACCCTCTTACACATACAGTACATATTAAATTGAGTCATTTGGGGTTTGAGGATAATAAAACATTGATGCATGCATTTTCGACGGATGTCCTGAACTCAGGAAGGATCTATCTATCTCTCATGGTGTATTCATCTCAAGGTCTTGGCTCCAGCCCTCTGTCAGTTCACATTCCTCCAGCAGGGTTAGCAACTGCTCCTCCGCAAGGTCTGGTGACTCATCCTACAAAGAAACACAAAGACAATGTACAGTGTGATACACAGCCAGGCCAAAAGTAGGTCCCCACCTGGATTTAACAAATAGGTTATAAGAGCCTTCCATTGGGTAATTATAGTAGTGACTAATATATTTCAGCTGGAAACAAGTTATTTAACCCTAACTGATGCAATCATCAGTTTATTGGGGAGCATCAAGATCGGACAATGCCAGGAATCACTGTGCTCATCTGCCTTGGGAAAGAGTGGCTCAGGGCGTATGAGACACCATCAGATCGGAACCCCATTCAGGATCTTTGGGGTGCGCTCCAGGGGACTTGGTACAGTGGCCCGACTCTGCCATCATCAATCTTGGCAAAAAATGAATGCAATAATGGTTATTTGTTGTGATACTGCATAAGCATTGCATGGTGTATACTATACATGCAGGGGTCACCAACACGGTACCAGGTAGCCCGAAGGGACCACGTAGTCCCCCGCAGACGTGTTCTAAATATCTAACTAGTCCTGGTGTCTCCATCAGGTTGCTCGCGACCTACTGGTGGCTCCACGGGTCAATAATATAATAACACGTTGATTCGTCACT
>JAPQRQ010039803.1:38179-53129 GCA_037367365.1 Apogon talboti | reverse complement strand
TGGGTAGCAAAGTTTGCTATATTACTTCTCTTCAAAAATATACTATAGCAGCTGCATTTCGTAAGATAACAAAGTAGAGCAATGACTGAGGCTAAGAATATTTTTAATAGGTCAGTATTGTAATTTATTAGACATAGCTTGCCAGAATAAATCACTGCCACTAGAATGCAATGTTACACATTCTGCCGTGTTGTGGTGTGTGTGTGTTATTTTGGGCTGATTTGGAGAGTATCCACTGAGCTCGATCCACTGAGGCGATGAGGCAGAGAGCAGCGGGCCAGAGATGCAGGTCATGGATCCCCATGGGGCTGGGCTGGTATTCAGGAATTATACCAGGCCTTCCTGTCCCTCAGGACTGCTGCATAGTGTTTGCTTCCGCTCTGGATTGGAAAGAATTTAGGGCTTGGACTGGGGCGGGGGCACAGTTTAGGTCTCAAAAGGGTGAATTTTACAAAAAAGATGAAAATGAATAACTGAGTGAATTTGAATGGTTGTGAATTAAAATGTTTTTCAGGTTGCCGGGTGGCTGCCGGGCTGGTTGCCATAGTTTTGTAGCAGATTTGAGGGAGAGGAATGGGTCTTGGCCTTATTGGAGTTGTTCCACAGCCCAGTTCTCTCCACAGTCCAAGAGGTTCTGTCAGCTCGTTGCGCTCGGTTGCCGGTACAAACTCTCCATCACAATTACCATGCATGCCACTACCACGGCGCAATGTCAAGAGGGTGACTGCAGACCTGGCCCGGGTCATGCAGGACGTCTGAGTGTGTTCTGATACATACTGATTCACACAGCATTAAAAGTATACCATGGCAGTTAAAGCATTTTAAAAATCTGCTCTACTAATATACCGCAATTGTATTGTGTTTTCAAAACCTACTAAGGGAGAGCAGTTGGTTTGCAGATAACGTACATATCACTATAATGTGCATGGACTGCAGACCTGTCTCACCTCTTAAATATTTTAACTCTGGCTACTTCGGGTTGAAACGAGCAGCTACTGCATAAGGTTAAGTAGCTGAATGTGTACATTATTTGCTTTGACTGAGTTGTGATGAGATTGTACCATCTCCATTTGTGATACGCTGCTGAACTTGGATCCACTCAACAGTATAATTTTATAATGTTTTCTGTACCGTAAATGCGAAGTTATAAGTCTGCATTTATCCTTTTGTATATAGATCCAGTCGTAAATGATGTCAGTATTGAGGAGGCTGGTATATTGTGTGCTGTATAGTTGTGGTTTTACAATAAGCTTAATACCGCCTCCAGCTGCTCTTATTTGTTTTTCATTTGTTTGATTACTTTATGCTATGAGTTTGATTTTGGTTATCTACTCATACAAGACATGATTACTTTATATTTGATACACTAGGCTTTTATTTATTCATGCATTCATTTTATTCAAATTATTCCTCCTGGAATGGCAATAAAATACACATTATAACATGCAAAACAATGCCCATATATTTTCATGGCATTCATTATGTATTCATGAACAAATGAGTTCATGTACCAACAAGGGTTGTATTGGAATCCGTCACATATAATACATTGTCATCTTAAGGTTTGGTAGAAAACAGACTTGTGTAGGTTACTTAAAGGTGGCTAGTTTATATCCTTCTGTATATTTTATAAAATACAATAAGAACTAAAATACTGTATGCGATTTGACAAAAACGCAAAAAAGTGTCCAGTGTTGTCAGTGACGATGTAATCCTATTTTCTAAAACAAATTTAGATTTTACACACCCAGGCATGTTTACCACTATGTTATCACCTTTCTTTACTGTCACAATGGAATAATAGCTCCACCTTTCTGTTTACAAGACTTGAGAAGCTCAACAGTCCATGGCAGCCACTGTCTGATTGTCTTCCTCATGATGTTGATACATCTTCTATCTGAGGTAGATGTGGACACCAGGCAGGAGAGTCCAACAAACAAACCTTTTCTTAAGGGAAAAGATGTCGACCTGATGGCAGCACACGTTTCTATGCTTTCACATTGATGCTACTTGACATTTCCACCATCTTTCAGACCATCTGAGATGAGCTCAGGTCCAGAGAATTTGGTGGGAATTCAGTTCCATATGTAATACAGTTTCAACTTACATTTCTGTCTGCAATAGTGGTCTGTGTTAAGTGACAGTTGTTGTATAAAGTCCTCTGTAGCATATGTGATTATAGTCGTCATGATAACATGATGGATGCTCATAGTTTAGGTTGTCCAAAGTCACTCACATTCAACGGTGGTTTCCACCCTTGGCCTTTACACTCTGTGATTTCCCAGAACTCCCTGAAATGTCACTGTAAATCTTTTCTTCAGACTTTTGTCAGTTAAGTAAAGGTTAGAGCTAATAAAGACCTCACAAATTTGAGTTTTTAATGCATTTTAACAAATGTCACAAATGTCTGGAAATGGGATTTGAGCACAATGTGTTAGTCATCCTGTACACTGAGTGTTTGGAAGCTTAAATGACAGGACAACTACAACATTTTAACTTGTGGCGTTTATGATTTAAGTCTGTGTTACAGATATAGATTTTCATTTTATTCAAAGGAAAATATCTCAAGTCCTAAAATGAACAATAGAGGTTTTGTTTAACTTTCTGACATCAGTCACAAGATAATCACCACCCTGCTCGTGGAGTTAAATTTAAGCTTGAATGTGTCGTAGCCTTTAATACTCATAAAGATACCAATATGTACAGTATCTCTCTCTCTCTTTTCAGATAAAATGTTAGTGGGTGTTTGGATTTATGGATCAAGCGTTTTGAGCTTTTGAACAGTTTTTCGTCAACTGTTTTGTTAGGAATCAGTCGCTTAAAACACACATCATGCATGACGTCTTGCAAGCACTGGCTTTTATTTTCACATGAAGGGCTTCTAAATTTACTTGGCCTGTAGTTTCTCATGCTGCCTTCAAGTACTCTGTAAACTTTAACAACTTAAGCAGATGTTAATTTGATGCGACATGGACTGCGCTTTAGGATAAAAATAATGTTTTCTTTTAGATTTAAGCTGCACCAAGCTACTAGCGGAGTAAAGATGACGGTATCACATCTAGCTACTGTTCTAAATAACTTACCTAAGCAAACATTTATGTGAGCTATAGCTTAAAAATGCTGCAGCATGGCATATCAGCATGTTTGTAGTAGCATGCAGGAATGACAGTACAGAGATAATTTAAAGAATAAATCTTATCACGACACCACCTATTTTCTGACATGGTTTCCAGCCTCTTGGCTACATAAATATCATACCTCAGTATCAAAGAAGCTATATATTTGGGTGTGTTTGCAAAGTTTGTTGCACTGTATTTGTCGCAGTCTCAAGTGAAGATAGACCATGCTCCTCAATAATGTGCTGTACTCATGCAGGATGTTGAATCATGTCATTTCAGTCTTTAAAATGAGCACATCTACATACTGTAATGACAATGTGTAAATGAATCAGATTTTTTTTTTAAAGCTTGGAATAGACCAGGGATCAACCAATAAACAGCCATGACAGATGATCGGATCTGATATTCACTCGTTTACAAACATCAATAACAATATTTTTCTATCCAATGACATCAGACAAACACATTTAACCCTTCAAGACCTAAACAGTCATCGGCGACTGAAAGTATTTACTGATTTAAAATGTTTATTAAACCACTAATTAAACTGCTAACCCTTTCAATATTTTTAAATAATTCAGGTAAAATGCAGTTTCTCAATTTCTCAGCAGCATCAAATATGATCCATTTGGACGCTCGGAAGCTCCATAGTGAACATGGAAATACCGTTATCATCTGCCACGCTGATTCACCAATAAAACCCATGCAGTTTGATGAATGACAGTGATTGGAGATGCTTGTTTATATGTTCAGTTGACGATATATTTTATAGAAGAAGTCAGTTTTTCGTCAGTTTTCTGTGTTTTAATAGAATACGCTTTGAATGTGCTGTGAGTTTTTATGAAACATCTACATGATGAGTGAATTAAATAGAGGGAAAAAACAATTTAGAGGAAAATAATGAATGTGATAGATCACTTTATTATTTATCACATTTTTTGTAAACCTCAACAAAAATAGTACAAGGGCTTTAAGGTTTAAAATGGTTTAAAGTATTTTAAGCTGTGGTGCAGTCTATTTCTGTTGATAGTCACCATGCTGTGGTCTTGTGATGTCCTTCTCACAACAGTATTCATTTAGGTACAAATCATGAGCAACAGTTTATCAATTTATTTATTTATGAGTAATTTTAGTAATTGATTGCGTTACATATGATTGGAATGTCAGTTCAAAGGCATTTTATGAAATATTTAGTGTTGGAGTTGCTCACATTTGACACTATGATCCATTCTTCCTTCCTTATATCCTCCTTTGTACCTCTGAGGTAAGTTTATTTAGACACGTGGCCATTTTAGGTATCAGCCTTGCAGTTGCTCTAAGACTGGATCGAGTCATGCCAACCCATTAATCCTCTCTCTTAATTTCCCACTCTGGCATTTGCACTCCTTCTCACCTTCCCTTTTCATGTCTCTGTGACCTTCCCTTTATCTGTCTGCCAAAAACCTGAGTGCTTTAGGAGCTGCTGTAACGATGAGTGTTTGAAGGAGCCACATTATGATCCTCCCTCTCCGCAGTCATTTGTTTTCCTCACCATGTGCTTGTTGTCGGCCAGGTAAACTGCAGACATTACAGCTCTGCCGTGTGTACCATCTATCTTTATCATATGTCCACCTGATTTGTCGTTAATGTCTGCTCTCCATCATTTTTAAGTGTGATTTTCACACATAACGCTTTTTCAACTGTGTTCGGACCCCCCTCTGTTTTCCAAACCAACATATCTCTCTTTCTTTCTCTCTTTCTCTCTCCACCTGTGTTACACTCATTCAGCTCGGGGAGTCTTTGCCTGTCTGGCTCACTGAATGAATGGCAAAAATCACCAGTGTGTGAATGGGTTTTTGGGTGGCTGGCATTGTTAATGGTGTGTGGAGAGGACGGTACACTTTGCGTTTTGTTTGTGCAGAGAGTGTGCAGATGTGTGTTACCTGCAGCAGCAGGGATCAGGATTGTCTCTGTGAATAACAAGGTGAAAAGAAAAGTGAAATACTGACATTTTGGATTTTCGCCATTACCGTCTGCCCTCCTACCTCTCCCCCACCTCCCTACCCAATTGTCAGTGGCGTGAGCTAAAACTAGATGGATGGCTGTTGCTCCTCTCACACACACACACACACACACACACACACACACACACACACACACACACACACACACACTGTCACATCCCAGTTTTGCTTGTGTTCATTCTTCCCTGTGCGATCCTTCTTGTTCTCATTCTCTAATATCTCTTTTTGCCAATGCCATTACCCCCCTCTGTATTTTTGACTCACTTTTTTTTCTCCTCTCCTCTCCTCTTTCTGTCTTTTTTTCTCTCTGTGCCCACCCCCTCACTCTTAAACACCCTCTCTCCCCTTGGTTTTGGTGCATTGCAGTGGCTCCACCACCACATTGGAGACACAACAGCCTTGGCAAACGAGGTCTCTCTCTCTTATCCCTCTTACTCTCTCTCCCTCTTTCTTGCTCCCTCCCTCTCTCTCTCTCTCTCTCTTGCTTCTTGCTCCCTCTCTCTCTCTCTCTCACACACACACACTCACACACACACATACACACACACACACACACATACACAGACATGGACAATCACACACATTATACTCTTTCTATTTCTTTATTTTAGCCTCAATTTCCCCATCTCTTTTACTTCCGTAGTCTCTCAGGGCTTATCAAGAGCTCGAGACAAAGCCTTGAAAATGAGCTGAACAGTAACCTCAGCCATTACCATATCAAAAAGCCACACAAGATTCGAAGGAAAAAGCATAAACATAATCCTTTGCCCTCATTCTTGCTAGGAACACTCGCAGATTTCCATATGCATACAGACTACAGCCTTTAGAAGCCCCGTGCTTCTCAAGCGGTTGCAAGGCAACCACCTCTTCAGTTTTCATGATGGATTGCTCTCTGATTTCTGAGGAAAAAGACACTTCACAGATCTTTGAAGGACAAAGACTTTGTAAGATTTGCTGTTTGTGTCATCTATCACACCTGAATAGACCAGGCGATGCACTGTAGGAGGTGACTCGCATTGTTTCAGAGCATCAATACAGCATAGTCCTCTGTCATGCTGGATCTGACAGCACTCATTAAACATATATTTGCTGTGGGATTCTTCTCAGGCATTACGTATTCTCAGCTGGATCTACCAACAAATTAACACCCAGATTGCCGTGCCAGTGTAATGATACCTTGTCTTTCAAAGTCCTGTGTAATGTATAATGCAATTATGTTTACATATTTGCTGAAAGCACATATATAGCATTGTAAAAATCATTACCTGCTCTCCTCTTGTCACATAATTTGAATGCATTTACCAGGTCCAAAAGGCATAAGACATGTAAAATGGATTGTTTACATTGTATCATATATATTTCTCCTATGATTGATCATGTCTGGTATCATATCATTTGAACATAAATCAAAGCTTATATTTAAGAGAAAGAAGTGAAAGCATTCAAATCCTGCCACTGTTCTTTTAAATCTTACAAAAAATATACACATCTGTGATGGTATTAAATGGAGAGAGTTGGGATTTATTTCATATCACCTCCACATACCATATTCAGACATATTTGACAGCAACGTCGGAAAAAGCTGAACTAACTTAGGTTGAAGCCTTGATAACTGGGCCTGGCTCTACACTGACTTTCAGAGCTGGATTGGAGCAACTCCATCATCTGATTCCAGGCTGTTGAGTTTAATGGCAGACCCCATAATCAAGCTGTATTTGGGCCAGCGTTTAACATCTTTGTGATAAGCAGCTAGAACTAATCAAGTAATTGTAGGTCCACGTTCTAAGAAAAACTGACTCCAAATGGGTCACTACAGAAAGAGGAAAATCTCTAACCCAGAAGAAAAAAAAAGTTAGAATACTAGAATTATTTGGTATTAAGAACAGGAAGGAGTGAAAATAAAACTTGAATGCAATGGATAGTCTTCACAAGTAGTTCTTGTTAATAGATTCAGTTTCCTCTTTGCTTTTGATATTATGAATGACAAAAATGTAGAGTTTGACCATTTTATAGAATGTTTTTGGTGAGAATTCTTCTAATTCTTACCTTCAATCAGACCTTAAATTGTGACCTTTGACCACCAAAATGTAATCTGTCCATCTGTGAGTCCAAGTGAACATTTGTGCCAATTTAAAAAAAAAAAAAAAAAATCACTGAAGGTGTTCCTGAGATACATTTATATGAACAGACAGACATGAGGTCACGGCCACCTTGACCTGTTGACCAGCCTGTCAAACCAATCCTTAGATATTGTCCTTAAAGGATAAAGGACACTGACTAACCAGCCGTCACACCTTCTCATAGAGATAGACCCATCTAAAACATAGAAATAATAATGTGATTTCTGCTTCATCTCTTGGCAACCCCATCTCATAGAAATTACATCCATATTAGTGACAGTGGATATCAGATTTTTAAAGATTGATATATTAACAATACTTTAGAGAAGATTGAAGCTCATTGTTATTTTATCGAGGATTCAAGGATATCATCCCTGCCCTAACACTAAAAGCAGCTGAAAACGTATGATAAATGTTTGAAATGAATCTTTCACGTGATTAGAAACCAGATAATTGTTAAAAAAAAAATCGATGTAATTAATCAATAAATGTGTGACTGAACATCCAACTATCAGTAAAAAAATCTAAGCGTATCGATTTCATTGATTTTTATCTTTTGAGCTATTATTTTGCCTCAGAGTGTATAGAGAAGCCTGATAAGGGCTGACAGTTGCTGTCAGTGCTAGTTTGTATTGATTCCAATAGTTTATAACATGTCCTACCTGGTTGATTAACTAGCTAACTAAATCCCAAATCCAATTACATTTTGCAATAAATGTAATGTGGCCCACATTATTATTCCATTAATAATTACAAACATACAGAGTACCTTTATCGCAAGGATGTGTAATTTGTTATTAAACGAGAAGAGGATTTTTGTATTTATTTATTTTTTGTTAACTGAACTTCTGGTATATTTATTTAGCCTTAATCATGGGCTATCAGTGCGTAAACCTAACCATAAAAAGTTATAGTGCCGGTGTCAAAATCAGCTGACACTGTAAACGTTGTTATTTAACAAGGTTTAATTATTATGATGACTCAAAACTGACAAAACCAATGTTTTGACAAAAAAACCCCAAAAACATATTTATGGTTAGAATTGTCATTTACATGTTATTTCTGTGAGACTGGGTTGCTTTGTAGCAACCCAGTGCTTCATTTATAATGGTACATTGTCATACAGCCCTTTGTCCAGCCTTACCAGTTAAGAAGAGGCGAGTTTCCTTTTTCCTTTTCCTAAAGCAGTCAGCAGCACATCATCCTCCCTCCCCTGGCTCAGGACTGGCTGAGGCAAACCCACTGTGAAGCGTCCCTCATTATAATCCCAGCTATTTAAGGCTAACACCCCCACTTGTGAAAACCCAAAGCCAAGCCTATGATTTAGAATTCCATGTATGTGTTACGTAATGCTTTTGTCTTTCATGCTTGAACTCCTCTCCAGGCAGAGGCATAGTTTATTAATGAAGGGGATTGCATGATTGGGAGGTGGTTGTCTCCGTGTGCGTTTGCATCAGTGAACAATAGTACGTTATATCTGTGTGTGTGCGTGTGCGCATGTGTGCATGCCTGTGTAACTGCATAGTAAGTATGTCTGCCTGTGCTCACGTGTGAATGTGTGTGAGTAGGAGGAGGTAGTGGGGATTCCTGTGCACTTGACATGAGGAACATGACAACATGGCCACCCACAATCATGAAAGGTCAGGGTTTATCTTCCCTGAAGACCGTATAATGGCTTGTCACAGTTTGCACGGATATCAACTTAAGTTAGATGACATATGCGTCATGTTGCCCACACTGACTGAAAGACTCACAAATTGTAGCAGAGTAATAACCAAGAGTTGTTGCTCAGATTTCTATATAAAAAAAAGAAGGAGTGTTGTCCTGTTTTCTCTTGTAAATTATTTAGGCTTCCTGTCATGGAACAAATCCAAAAAATAATGTATGACTTAGTCTTGTCTGACAATAATCCGAAGCTAGAGAATGAAGCCGTCATGCCATTTCGCAGTTTTACAGTCTCACTGAAGAGCTGCGTAATGTTCATTGTGTGTGCATTTGAAAGCAGGCACACTTGACCTGAATTAAAAATTACGAAGGATGTTTTGGCAGTTTTATAACAAAAACACATCAACTCTGATTCAAGCTGACTTGACACCAATGAATTAGACTGCAGTTAAATTTAGACTGAGATTCAAATAGCAAATCTCAGCACCCTGCTTAACACAATCTTATCAATATTAATTTAAAAAATCTGATTAATTTCAGTAGAAACGTCACTGTCTTAATTTCTAAACACTGAATAAGAAATAACCCAGGACATTAACAGTGACAGAGGTACACAGGACATCTTTTTAGCAAGTCCCCATGGAGAACATTTTTCACTAAAATGATGCTGACTTGTATTGTTTACCTCGGCAATAGCTGCTAATGCTAGCATTTTTCACATCAGGTTGACTGTTGGTCCTATTATTATGAGTGCACACATGGCCCCACTGCTTTCTTAATATATTTTTTTGCCCGTTTTATTGCATATTTTCATTGGATGGTGAAGTACAGCAAATAAATGAGCAGCGGAGGTCTGAGTGCATTGTTTTTGGGGATGAAGATTGTTTGGATTAGATATGTAAATATAATATAAAAGACCGGAGACGAGGAGCTCATGCACTGACAACACAACACAAGAGCGTAGAGCTGCAAAAGTCGACAGATTATTCAAATGGTTGTCAACTATTCAGTCTAATTTTTAGCATTGTAAATTATTATTATTTTCTAGTTTCTTTCCTTCTCTGTGACAATCAATTTAATATTTTTGGGTTTTGGACCAAACAACAAACATTTGAGGAGATCCATTAATTATTCAATCAATCCAGAAAACAATCAACAGATTAATAATACTGTAAGTCAAAGTACTTGCTAGTTGCAGCTTGAAATCATACAACAGAAAACTCAGAGGAAATATTTTTTTCTGCCAGAAATATAGATTTTTTTTTTAATTAATGTCATATAAATCTGGTTGTTTGGTTCTTTATAAATGTACATGTGTACCTTACTGTCCTAATAAGTATATGCCAATCTTTACTCCTGTATAAATTATCCAGAAAAATGATGAATATATGAAGGCCCTTTTTGAAATTCAGTATCGTAGCCAGTAGCACAATTCACACACACACACACACACATGCACAACATGCACACACACAAAAATAGAAATCACTTCCCTTCAGTGCCTATAGTAAGCTTACAATTGAGGTAATAACTTAAAACAAAGCAAATATTTGAATATTATATAGTATAGGACACAAGTATGTAGTCCAAATATTGCAAAATTAATCAAATTTCTACTTAACAAAATGACCTGAGGCTTTTTCTGGAGTCGGTGTATGTCCTGGTCCGAGGCATATGTAATTCAATAAATGAATTCAAGACAGAATTCCAAAGGTCACGCAGGAGGTAATGGATTATGTAAACTGTGATCAATGAATTGTTAAAGCCTATACTGCCCTGTGCAGGTTCAGATGTGTCATGCGGTCCTACCTTGTGGGTCAAATTAATATGTGCTGTGTGCTTGTCAGCAGCTGTCACCCGGTTATCTTCCCCTGGATCTTACTTCAGAAATGGAGGCCTGTCTTGGCCAGCTTTGGCTTTAATTGAAATTGATTTTGTCTCCCGTAACGGAAGCTGTAATAGATAGGCAGTGTCGCATAGCCGCCTGAAAATCTCCGATTGCATCCTAATGGTCTTTGAAGGCTTATAAGTCAAAAATTGTCCAAAACAATGCTTTTCTCTTTTACTAACTGGGTCTAATGGCAGAGAGTGTAGGCAGGAGAGTACGCAGTGATGCATATTAGAGCAGAATGTACCAAATACATCCTCTGTGAAGTTACACGTATTGCATATTATATTTGTGGCCAGTCATCTATATTAATCACTTGTCTCATTTACTGTATAAACATCCTATGAAGTCATTATTTTAGCATTAACAGTCTTACTTCACTTACGTCTTTTTTCTTTTTATTACCTTCTTCTCTATATCTTGCTGTGTTTCTTTACAGTGTGCTTTTTCACCGTTTGTGTAGGTGTTTATCAGAGGAAAATTACCAGGTTTTTTTTTTTTTTTTTTTCCCTCTAAGTGGGAACGTAGTGACGAGGCGTTGAAGTGCGTGGAGGCTTGTCCTTCAGTGTTAGGTTTCGAATGACCAAGCGCAATTGTCTGGGCTGTTTGTGTACACGTCTAATTGAATTGAAAGAAACCAATTGAATCCCCAAACTGCTTTCTATTGAGTCAGATGCGGAGGTGAGTGTATTTGACACTTTTCCAGACGTGCTGAAAAAGAAGGGACACTTGTTCTCCCTCTTATACCTCGTATTAAGGCCGGTCGAAACTGCAACTATCAATACTAGGGGTGCTGCCGCTCATGCTGTTCCACCATTGATGGTTTCACCCTGACGTGTCAGAGAGCTCAACACAAAACCACTTTCTCATCAGCCCTAATCTCGTACATGACCCTGAACTGTGGGTCGGACTGTTTAATCTCAACAGTCCTCATCATGGTCCAACATTTTGTTTTCGGGTTCCTCTGAGAGGCTTTGAACAGAGAAAAAAGCCTCTCCTTCCTCTCAGTTTGTCTCTCCCATGCAGGGAAAGGAAGAAAATCAGCATCAACGTCACAGGGTTCTATTAATGGATATGCCTGGGATGCCATGTAATCAAGAAAACCACTTAAAGTAGATGTTTGTTTATTTATTTATTTACAGAAGAAGGTTTCTTCTCTCCAAGTGGGACTGGGTTGAGTGAAGCATGTAAAAGAAGAACCAGATAAACGGTGCTATTTTGACATTTAATACACTCAGCAAAAAAAGAGAAAGACTAGATTCGATCTCCTGAAAATGTTATCGCTGTTTGATGACTTGATGGCTATACAGTGGAGTTCATTCAGAGACTTCTCTTTCACAGCCAGTGTAATGTGGCAGAATTAAAGAGTAGTACATTTCACCGCTGTGGTATTTGGCTCAGTGATACAGTAAGGCAGAAGCTTACATCACACACACGGTGCTACTCTAATCTTACATGTAGGATCCCTGTGACTGTAGTCCTGGCTGTGCAGAATATAAATGGATAATTGGTTGCTGTTTTTATTTGTAAGCAGCTGATAGGCCATGAGCTATTGGGAAGGTGCTGTGTCCGGCGTCTTCTTTGTCGTCGTTGTCGTCTTCTCTGACGAAACTACTGGTTGGATTCGTTTAAAATTTTATATGTAGTTTCCTTGGGACAATGGCTACAAAGTTTGTTCAGTTTTGAGATATTTTGATTTTTGACGTATTTTTGAAATATTATAAATTTGCCTTTACTTATAATGGTCCATATTTTGATGGCTTATAACATGGAGATGGTTAGAGAGATCAATATAGTTACTATTGAGCACTGATAGGAAGTCATATATGGACTCTCATTAAATTAGCTGAGTTCTCCAGTGAAAGTACCACCCACTTCTATTGGGAGACTGATCTCCTGTATCAATACCACAGGACTCTAACATAGCAGCAAAACCTGACAACCTCACAAATTCAAGTTATTAGTGATGCTTGATACAACATGCTGGTGAGATATAGGGACATTGGTCCTATGTTTTTTTTTTTTGTTTTTTTTTACATATTTTAATCATTTGGTGTATGTATTATAAAATTTTTATTACTGTTTCTCGGTTGTCACGTGATATGGACCAAATATCACTGTATTTCTAGAATGAATATGGATAGAATGGCGATACTCGTACCCCTTGAACTAAAGCTGGAGGTCCACAATTCAGTCACGCCTTGACTGTTTCATTTCAGATCCACTGTGGGGGTGTACAGAGGCAAAAATACAAAATATGTGTCACTGTCCAAATAATTATGGCTCTGATTTTATATCTCAAATTCTCAGAAGTCTCAACTGTAAAACAATTTTTTTGTTCTGTGTGAACTCAAGATAAAGCATGATTCAAAACTAGATGTCATACTTGCACCATAGCAATAAACAATAATAACAAAAAAAGCTGCCGTTGTGAGGACACTGTTTTTTTGTAAAAAAAAAAAAAAAAAAAAAAAGTCATTTTAATACAGTTTATTAATTATAATTATTATTAAGTAATTCCTGGAGAAACATTCACAATAAGAATTTACCAATAAAAACACAGGAATTTTGAATTTTTGTCCAGCAATGAAAGTTATTGGAAAAAATATGAGGCAAGCATTTTTAAATAATGTTCAGAAAGAAAAAAAAAAAACCTTGTAATTAATTTGAGAAATTATCCAGCCCCACTATTTAGCTTTTGTTTTTAAGGAAATACCTGTGTTATATTTTCGTAATCTTGGTGATGAACGCTCTTGGCTAATATTCAGTAATTCAATATAGATATTTTAGTTCAAACTAAGATGCTGCTTGAACTGTGGTTCTTAACATATATTTTGTGCGACATCCAGATTTTGATAAATTACTCTTTATGCCTTCCGTCCATGTCTCCTTAGGCTCTGTTTATCATCCCTGAACAAACATGAGTTAATTATTGAAAGACTAATTAGGCATGCTAAGTAGTAAGCTGTTAAAATCTCTGGAAGTGAAGTTGAATGCATATGCGTCAGACTCAAACACCAGTACTCACACCTCAAAATAATTTTGTATGTTCTTTTCCCTTGTGCAGCTATAAGAGGCTTATGTGTTGGCCAAACATTGATTTGATATTCTCCACTGACACGTGCATGCTGTGATGGTCATGCTTGTAATCCTGTTGGCTAAATATGCTTAGCTGTGAAAGCAGATTAAGACATGGCTGTGTTTTCTTGGCCAGATATTCCCAGTGGCCTAAGTGATCTAAGAGCTTTGAAACATCTGTCCAGTGTTGTTGTGTTTAGGTATGACCTGGGGCTTGTGTTAAGTCAATGCAACGTGGAGATCCACACAGAATAAGAAAATTAAGCCAGGCTCATTTTTCAAGTGATTGTGTTTAGACAGTTATGGTAGATACTCTAACGACAACATTATTTTGAAGTCATTAAAGAGAGAGTCAAGAAAGGAAATAGCATTCATTTTGTTTGTATAAGTCATGGGTTTACATATGTATATGAGTAATACACAGGGTGTCCACAAAGTCTCTTTCTAATTTGAAAAAATTAACACAAAAGCAACTGATGAGATATGTTAATCAGATTTGTTCTATGTACTCAGTAATTATCAAAGTTTTTAATCACATTGTGGAATCGTGCAATGGAATCATTGGTCCATTTTTCTTCAACAAGAGATCAATTACTGCAAATGTTTTCCTTGACCTTTTGACTGAATATGTGTCACCACAACTGGATGACCTCCAACCAGCCGTCATTTTCCAGGTAGATGGTGCACCACCACATTGGGGACTGCATGGGTTCCTAAATCAAACATTTCCAGACCGGTGGATTGGAAGGGATGGCCCAATTCACTGGACACCTTGCTCACCAGATATCACTATCCTGGATTTCTTTCTATGGGGCTATTTTAAAGATATCGTATGTCGAACAAAGATACGTTGACCGATACGGGTTTTTCTAAGGCCAATACTGATTTTTTAAAATTTGGTCAGCCGATGACCGATATCTACAGCCAATTTTTAAGGCCGACATTTAAGGCAGATTTTCAAATTTTTTTTTAAAGCACAATGACGATAAAATACAATTGAAACACTCAGATAATTAAGATTTTTATGCAGCAATATAAATTAAATTATAAATATGTACATACACATAGTAGTCTTTT
>JAPQRQ010039803.1:11293-38079 GCA_037367365.1 Apogon talboti | reverse complement strand
AACACTCAGATAATTAAGATTTTTATGCAGCAATATAAATTAAATTATAAATATGTACATACACATAGTAGTCTTTTAACATTTATTGAACTTCAAATGCTGCCCACACAGGTGCCTGATCAAATATCTTATAACATTTTTTAATACTGATCGAATATCGGCTTTAAAAAAAAAGTAAGACCGATGGCCGATATTGGAAAAATCAATATATCGGCCCGATATATTGGTCTACTTCTAGCTTTGTGTAACTAACGGTGCCCATATACTGTAGAGGTGTATTAAATGAGGCAAAGAAAACTTTCAATATCTACTTGTCATTTTGTAATAATTTCCACAGATTTGTCTACTCATTTGGTTTTGTAATAAATTTGTTAAATTGTGAAGAGACTTTATGGACACCCTGTGTACATGCAAGTGGTGTACGAAGTGATGTTCCTATGAAAGTATACACTTTATAAGTATTTTGTTTTTGGTCAAACATTTTACAAAACTGTCTAAATTTAGCAAGCTGCTCCGTGAAGATGCCCTGTGGTGTTTTTTGTAAATAAACATGTCAAATAAACATTAAGCATTACTCACCAAAATGCGCTGTGTATCCTTCATATCTAGTATTCATGCTAAATGCATTTCCTTCATCCAGTAAAATACTAGTAAACCAGATATGTGAAAAGGTGCATTGAGGGGCTTCTCTATCGTGTTTGTTCATATGTCATTGCCAGCTGCTGTCAGTCAGTGGACCTACTGCATGTGAACTCACTCATGGAATGTGGTTGAGTAATGTTAATAAGTCTTTGTATGCATGCAAGACACAATCAGCATGGGGACATAGTCATAAAGATAGAACTTTGTAGGTATCCTAGTGGTCAACAGCTCCACAGGTCAAGCTACTGATAATGTTCTGAAAATGTATAATCATGATTTCCACTCTTTTAATCTTTAATCTGAGAGAATGTGATACCTGGACAAATGTGAATCAGACCAGTGAGCAAGGGCTGGGTTGATGGGTGACCCTGGTGATTATAGAGAAACAACGGTTGTGTGAAATGTGCCAGTCCATCTGTTTCCTTACACTCCTGCTCCAGAGCACACTGAGAATAAAACTGTTTCAAAATAATTGCAGCTGTTGATCATGCATTTAGACCTGCCACAATGACTGAAAACAAACGAGGCCAGATCCTCCTGTCATGGGCTAGTATTTTTTCAGACTGAAAACAAAGCAAAGAGTATAAAACAAGATAAGACAGAAAGATAGACAGAAATCCTGTCGCATCTCAGACCACTTCAAGTGAAATGCTGAAGGGCATTTATGGAGGTTTTGCCTAGTGATGCTAAGAAACTATTGTGTACTGAAGCTTTAAGTCTTGAAACTGTTCACATTGGTAAATTAAAATACCTCTTTTCTTTTATAAGGTCTAATCATTAGCCAATCAGAAAATAATTGCTACATTGACTGAAAAATGCCTTTTCGATTAATCGACTGATCAAAAAGAAAGTTGCTGTTAATCGGGAAAAAAATAATCATTAGTTGTAGTCGGCGTACACTGTGCAGCTGTACACACTTGGCAGAAATTTACAGAGCCTTCACAGTCCAAATTTATCATCAGGAACAACACTAACTGCTTTGTCTGAAGTTAAACTACAATCAAGAATTGTTTGTACTTAATGTATAATGTATGATGTTTGACCTATTGCAGACTGTTGAGTGTACTTGGGGCCCTCAAATCAAGGGAGGATAACTACTGCCGGTTATCGTCATCAAATGCTTTGCCAAACAGTTTTCTGAGACTGAGTTTTATCAGTGTCTGTGGCCTGCTGGGGGCCTCACTGTCAGGCAGACAAGGTGAGAGAAGCATGTCTGTTGAAGGCAGCATAAGGCGGAGGAGGGGCAGTGGAGTGGAAGAGGGCACCACAGCCTGGCACATGAGGCTCCGAGCAGCCAAGCGGAAAAGGGCAGTCTGGTGAATGTGGGACTTGACAGAGCAATCAAGTACAGTGGATTGATTAGAGAAAGGACCAGCACAGGTACGAGGCATTTGGGAAATACCATGAGGAGAAGGTTTTTTTTTTTTTGTTTGTTTTTTTTTTACATAGTGAAGTAGAAATACTAAATGTGAAACAAAAGAAAATCAGTTATGACATCAACAATGATAATGGCTACATTATCAGTGTAAGTACATGTACCATCTACATACAAAACTAGAAGGACAACTGAAGTACACAGACCCCTACCAAGGCCAACTGTCCATTCTTCTTTTTGTACCGCAAACCACCTCTGTTTTCCTCGTCTTTGTCCGTCGGTGCCTCAGGTCAATGTAGCTGAGTGTTACCATGGTAACAAAGCTCATGTAATGCGTAATTCACTTGTTGTAATTTGTCATTTGGTGCCAGTTGGTGGTCAGCTTGTTTTGTTTGTTACTGTTACCATTCACTACTAGTCTTGGGCTATCCAATGTCATTCAAAGACAATTCAAGCCGACCCCTTTATGTTAATATTTGTATAAACTTATGGGGTTCATCCTTTTCCTATGTCCTACCCTTCTGTTTCATGAGAATTGACACAGAAGTTTTTGTTGTAATCCTTCTGGCAGCTAGACGGACAGATGAATGGGACTGATGACATAACCTCCATGGCAGAAACCCCAGTGAAAGTCAACACATATGCAACAAAGCTTATTTACCAGTGGTCCAATCATGACTAACCATTTTTCTACCAATAAATGTAAGTTGCTGCTGAACTCCCATTGCCCCCCAGACTAAAAGCGGATCATACTGTGACGTGTAAGGGCTGTCAATAGATATCCGATTATTCCCAAATCTAGATGGCAAACTGGGACTGAGAGTCAAATGCTAATGTTTCATTTTGTCAGATCACATCAAACATCAGAGCCAGCAAGACTCATTGGCATCTGAGAAATCCCTCAACCTCGACTTTCGCTACATTACAGATCAGTCCATAAATATGGGCTGTCAGCAGGAGTCCACAACCACACACACACGCAAAGCAAACATTGCAGCAAATGCATGCTGTGGTATTTACACATGCAACACAAAGATGAAACAGCGAGTAAGAAGAAAGATAGTGAGAAAAGGAAGAGAGAAACAGAGAAAACAAGACTGGCAGACCTACCGCTTGCTATATTGGACAGGAGTGATGTTGCTATAGCAACCAGCAGCCCTCAAATGGTATTTGGAGCAGTGAGTGGAATTACTGCAGAGGATTTGATGTTCAGTACACATCTGGGGTCAGCTAATATGGTGCTACAATCAGCTACTCCGTTCCTGCTCCACAGTGTGGTTGAAATCCCTTGTTTGGGACACAGCGGCGTCCGAGCCAGTGGCGTTTAAAATCTCGCCAGAGTGCCAGATTACCAGACAATTCTCTTCATCCTCACAGATGTTTGTCGTGCCACGTACAATGTCGTATTGGCTGATATAAACACTGCATGTGTAGCACTAGACTTTAAAAGCACCTTTTACTGGCTTTGCGATAAGCTTTTTTCTAGTGTTTCTAAAGACATAAGGTTCAAGGTCACATCGTTTTATCAAGCACCAATACAGTAGGTTTGTTTAGAATTTAGCCTGATGGAATATGCCACGGAGGGCATTCTTAGACTTGATCAGATCAAGCATATACATTGATTTGCTACAGAAAAGAAGAAAAGGGAACTCGGTGTGAGCCTTTGCGATGACTGAAAGACCCAGTAAACAGGTGAACAATAGCGTTTTATGGGGGAAAAGCACCAATGCTTACAATGAAACAAAAAAGGTCTATGTTATGAGTATTGGAGGTTTATTTTGCAACACAATGTTTTACTTATTTGATGTTTTCCTACAAATACGCTGCTCCAAATTTAGGCTTAGGTTAACAAAGTCCTATGTGAATCCTTCTGTTCACATGTAATCCTAGTTTCTCAGGTTAGTGATATCCCACATTGTTTTCATGGTTAAAAAAAAACAAAAAACAAACAAAACAGCCTACGGTCACACTGACAAGCTTTACCTCCAACTGTTAGAGCTCATTTTTTATGTCAATGTCCGTTTATATTATTGAAAATCTAATGAAACCCATATGCTAGCTGCTCCATTGCACAGGATAACACTGACTATGAACTTTTACTTATCCTTTAACCCTTCATGTCCTAAACATTCACCAGCAACCAAAAGCGTCTACTGATGTAAAATGGTAAATAACATTCGAACCACCATCTCTATCAATACAATTACATAATTCATACAAATTTAATTTCTCAGTTTTTCATTGACGTCAGATATGACCCATTTGGATTTTCAGAGGCTCCGTAGTAAACACTCATCTGCAAAATTGATTCACCAATAAAACCCATGTAGTTTGACAAATAACAAAGGTTGTAGATGCTTATTTTTTTGTTTAGTTAATTTGTTCTGTAAATGTTGCACCTTATTTGCCATGTACAGCACCTCTTCACTTTTTTGCCTTGTAATTACTTCTTTTTTATTATTTATTTCTTTTGTATTTTATGTATTGCCTTTTTAACTACTGTTGTACAGTGTCCTTGGGAAAGGTGCTTATAAATAAAAATTACTATTATTATTATTATTATTATATATTTAGATTTTTTTCTCAGTTTTCCCTGTTTTGATATAATAACCTTTGAATTTACTCAGAGCTTTTATACATTAAATATAATAATATTAAATATATCTACATTAAATATAGGAGAAAACTAGATTTTCAGTGAAAAAATTTATATTATGATATATATGATATTATGATGAATTATGATAATTCATTTAAGTTGAATGTGGAAGTCACCACAAAAATAGTTCTAGGTCTTTTAGGGTTAATATACTAGCCTTTACCATACTAACCCTAACTCTTAAGGCAGACATTTCCTCCTATTCAAATAATTTAGAATTTTGGGTTACGGTACATAATATAAATTTAGTTAAGTCACAAACAAAACAAATGACCATTTTTAGTATTTTAATACCACTTACTTCCTGCTGTGCACTCTGCCCACAAAAAAGCATCTCCAGAGCTGTTAGTATTCTCTTGTAGGCTATGTGATTTGATAAACAAGCTTCCTATATTTGTGTAATGATGTTGTTCTGTGCAGGACATGCTCCACTTAACAGAGCTTCAAATAAATAGCTTTTTAAAATTGAAAGCAGACATCCCTCCATCTCCGTGTTCCCCCTCCTTCATTCAGTGGTGTAAACTTTTTCCTTTCATTTCTTCTACTTGAGTTGATATATCTGCTAAAAGGGTTCAGTGTCACACCAGCATTGTCATTTAAATATTTGAATGATGGTTTTACATCCAGTGGGGAAATAGGATGGGAAGCACTCACAGCCTCCGGTCCATTTTTAGCCTCTGGTTGTGGATCTCCACCACTAAAACATCTTTCACCACATACTTTCGCTTCCCCTTTTTTATGCACTCTCACATGGGTGTACTGTACTAAAGTGCTCATGTGCACATACAGTATACAGTAGACACACAACCCACTTTTATGTCTGTAAGTCACAGAATGGGCTGGAAAAGGATCACGAATATGAAATAAAGAAGAGTGATTCAAGAAACAGATGATGGCGATGGAGATGTGCTTTTTTGTGGTGTGTTGACAATGATATATGAAATATGTATAAAATAGATAGCTTGCTCTAAGGTTAGACATGTGATATTTCTTAATGCCTGATTGGATCTATTGTGTTACTATGTCTGACCGTTACTAAGTAGTGGAGTCTGGTCAGTTTTCAGTCCATTGTTCCAGTCTGGTGTAGGGGTTGATTCACTCAAACAGTTTTAATTTGACACATGCCATAAAGACAACGTATCCAGTACCAGCAACCTGTGATCACACCGTGATGTTGTTAAATCCACCATATCATGAACACAGTATAGTTTGGTTATAAAATAACCTAAGAAGCCATTAGTGTTTGACGAACATTAAGTGATTTACTGCTGAGCTGAACCTGGAACATGAAGGGGGTTCCCATTTCAGCAGAGGGAGGGAGGGAGGGAGGAACAGTGCATTTTATGTGTGTCTGCTTGAAGGTTCACGTGTTTTTTTTTTTTAGGATGACATGAGAGACAAAAAGTACACCGATATAGCAGTGTGACAGATCTGAGTCATGACTAACCTGATTATGGACCTGCTTTAGTCCTACGTAGACAGGCCTATCTTGACAGCACTGAGGATTTCCCTGCTTGACTAATGCGTCTTCTTCTTTCATGTTTATTGGTGGTTGACATACCATCTAAGAGGTGCATTACCACCACCAAGTGGACCGGAGTTGCAACACTGCCAAATCATGGGCTTTGGTAGTCTCATTTCTTAAATATGGATAAAATCCAGCGTAATGGTTTAGTCTGGTGTTAATTTCATTTCCAACTGGTTTGAAATTTTATTTACACCAGCTAATCCTACTTGGTATCTATCCCTGATGTGTCAGCGGAAAACAAGATATTTCCCACAACCACCAGCTGTTAATTCAACATGGATACTAAATTACAGGCAATTCTGTCCTTGATCCTCTCTGTTAGCAGCTTTTGTGCAGCTGAATTCTGCAATTTATTATGCTATTTATTACCTTCATGTTAGGTGACGTGTGAAATTTGCAATTGTTCCTATGTCCAGCTGCATCATCAGTATTTTAGAATGTTCTGAGATCATTTCTAGAACTTTGCTAAAACACTAGTGCGGAAGACAAAATGTGTTAGTGTGGATGTAACCTCAAGTATCAATTACCAATTATTGTAAATAGTTTAAATGCACAACATGTATGTTCATATACAGTATGTCTCAATGCAAACATTAGCAGGCAATAGTAATTAAAGTGCATTGCAGATACAGATCGTGGTCAGGAGGGAGGGACCCATGGAGTGGGAGACTGACAGATGGATAGGTGCAGTATTGGCAGTGAAGTGGACACTGTACCAATCTGTTGTGATGAAGAGGGAGGTGAGCTGAAATGTGAAGCTCTCAGTTACCGGGTCGATCTACATTGCTACCCTCACCTCGTGACCTGTGACTACGGGTAGCTGAAAGAATAAGCTCATATCAATAAGATATAAGCGGCAGAATTGGGTTTTCGTCGGCTGGTTGAGTTGTACTTGCTGCTCCTCCACACTGACAGGAGACAGATGACGTAGTTTGGGCAACTGGTCAGGATGGTTCCTGGATGAAGTGCTTTGCTTATGTCCAACTGAGAGGAGATCCCGGGGCAGACCCAGGATATACATGAGGGATTATATCTCTCACCATGTGTTCCCTTGGTGGAACTGCAGGAGGTGGAGATGGAGAGGGAATTCTAGGCTTCTCTGCTTGAGTAGCCATCAACGGGGAACATAATGTAATGGACTGTAACAGTTAATAAATTACAGTTACTGGTCAGTCAACGAAACCATATAGGCCTAGATGTTTTAATCCAAACGTGCAGTATATGGTGGTTTTAAGTCATTCATGTACGGCTGTTGATGTTCTAAGTCACAGCCAAACAGTGCTCAGCTCCCATCTCTGCCCCTGCAGGAGCTCTGCCTTCCAGAATCACGGTTGTTCACTGTCGTTGCATGTCATGTAAACTGTCTTTGCACAAGCACATGTCCCCTGTTGCTGACTGGCTATATTAATATTGTGTGGGCAGGTCCCAGCTGCTTAGTTTTTCCCCCACTTATAAAACCATTTTCTTTTTTTTCCCCACAGCACGCAGAGCAGACAGCTTGCAGACCACTGGAAGATTTTGCTGAATTTGACAAAAAGTCTATTGGATTAGGAAGTCTTACTCCACCTTCAAAGCCAACCTAAAATCAGTATAACCATAAGAGGATTCTGTCTATCTTCAAATGGTTTATAATCGCAGTCAAGACTTTTTCTTTTTTTTTTTTTTCAAAGAGCCCAGTTGAAAGCAACATACATTCAGCTTCCACTTATGAGACCGTGGTTTTATTTAAGGGATTAAAATGAATGCACACTGCTACGATAGATATGTACAGTCTCATAATTATGGCAGAATCTCTTCACCCTGTTGAGCTAAACTGACAGCAAATCTACTGGATTTTCAGTCGAAGAACAAACACTGTTATTTGTCCACCTTTTCACCGAGACAAATACATTGTTGTTTTGTTGTGTTATCAAGAGACAGGGTGATTAGTTTAGAAGTGAGTGGCTGCAACATCTCCCCCATCATTTTTGTTAACTGAACAGGGTAAACAAACTCATTCAGTAACATAATGCTTGTGGCAATCAATTTTCCACGAGTAACGCTCAAACAATGCACTGCTGCTAGTATTCAACGAGGAACTCTGGCTGAAACACTATCATTGTTGAGTTTGACTTGAATGGATTACATTTCCATTTTCCTTGAGTAATGTGTTTGACTGCACAGTGAATTAGTGGCCAATCTGAGAGGCGAAACTGCCTTTCTAGACACATTCATTTATTAAGGAAAGGTTGGAGGTAGCAGTGGGCAACGGGGCTCAAATCTCACATTGTATATCACACCTACAGTGTATATTACAATACAGTAATTTATATGTATTGTATAGTGCGAATGTACAGTATGTATTGTTATTTATGTTATGTAAATCCAATTAAGCAGTGGTGTAAAACCATTCTATACTTCCCTTATTTCTATTCAAATAGAAACAACTGGCTTCACATCTGACAGCATGTGAGCATCTTTTTTCACAGTTTTTTGGTGCAACCACTCCAACACTTGTGTATGAAATTCTATGCAATTTTCAGAAAACCCTGGTGTTGTCTGCTGCTCCTTTGCAGGTAGTCACTTAAACTGAGTTGTATTTGTCACCCTGGTAACAAGTAAAACAGAGGACGAGCCTGCTCCATCGATATCTGTTGATCGGGAGTTTAGTAATGATGGTTTCGTTGTTGAGACAGATACAGCAATTTCCAAGAGAAGCTCGGACTCTGAATGTACTGAAAGGTGACTGTCGTACTGTCAGTTTCAGTGTCAGACTCCTTATGTTTTGCCACAGAAACAAAACGGCCTCATCCTTGTGGTTACAGGACCTCAGATTTAACCTCATCGTGCAAATAGCAGGTAACTCCAGCTTCAATACAAATGACATCATAATTTTTTCAAATTTTACTGGTATTAACACTCAGAGTGGTCCCAACTGCCCACATCATGTTACCTTGCAAGGCAGCCTGATCCACTAGATCTTGAACTTATGTTTGATGAAGTTAATAGATGCTGTATCTAGAGAGGATGCTCGCATAGACTTAAGTAGAACTTCTATCTTGAAATATTAGGTACTTTTTTGTCTCAGTAGTCTTACTGGTTTCCTTTGTTTGATTTAGAACTCTTGTAAGTGAATTGGTAGTATTTTAGTTATTGAACCACTAGTACGGTTTTTGTAGTAATAAAGGTTTTGATGTCTACCATGTCATGCCTTCATTGATAATGTGTTTTTCAGCTTGACTTATACACATTTTATTTAGTTTTACTGCATGTACACCCTCCTATAATTTAGATTTATGGATTATGACTTCTACACTGGGGTACTGCAGCTGCTTATTGACAGAAAACTAGATTTAAAGTGTGCTGCCTGTTGAATTTGTAGAACAAAATGTACCTGTATTTTTGCGCTCTACAAAGTGTCATAGACGGATCCACAGGGATCTGTGTTATACAATGAACTTCCTCCCGTGTGTGAATATTTGATAGGGAGAAAGAGCTAACTGCATATCCCTATGTCTCTGTAGATGTAGTAGGGATAAAAGCCCCACATTTCTCCTCTCACTTCACTAAGACCCAAATGGTTTTGTACAGTTACACTCTCTGTTCTGTGGTCTCACATGAGTTATTGCATATTTTGACTTACCCTCAAATATTGACATGTTTAATATAAATAAGTCTTAAAGAAATAAGACTTCTGATCGTTTGTCATTGTCATTAGAGAGACATGGGTTATGAGAAAGCAGAAATCATGTAATTAATTTTATTATTATCAAAGCACACCAGTGCCCCCTCGTCTTCACACCCCACTCCTCCTCCCTCCTCCTTTGTGTATTATTCATCATAGAGGACTCCTGCCCTGCTTCCCTGGGCTATTTTTACCCAGCATGCCCGTCACATTAACAGAGAGCCCCAATCCCCTGCTGCTCCCAACAGCAAGCCTCTCTCCATCTGGATCATGGATTACATCCCTCTTTTTCTACCCTTTCTCCCACTCTTGGTACCTCTGAGCTCTCTCCTCTGCTCCTCATCTCTCTTTTTATCCCCACTTCTGTTTCTTCACCACTCTACTAACCCTCCTGCTCTTAACTCTTGTCCGCTTTCCTATGTCTTTTAATCATTCATATTAGTGTTCTTATTCCCCCAGGAATACTCACTACACATCTCTTAAGAACACAGTCATCGCCTGCTGAGTTTGTGTAACAGTATGGCTGACATACACAGCTGCACACAGTGCGTCAGTCACAATTTGAACCATGCATTTTCATTGTTTTAATGTGAAACCCCGCAATGTTTACATTTCAAGTCTAGGTGACTGGATTGTAATTTGTTAGACTGTAAATTAGCATACAAACCTAGTGGAGATGTCCAGGCAGATGCAGGAGTTGACCTGTTATAGTGTGAAAATGCCACAGTATGTTTTTGCAGTGTTTTTCATTATAAGGGAGACATTACAGCTTTGTGGCTTCATTATAGCATTATTAAATGCAAATTGATGAAGGTAAAGCTTATTTTTAAATGCTTCCATGCAAATCCTCAATCAGCCTTTCTCTGTTAAAGGAGCAGATATAGAGCAGGTGCAGTTTCATACCTTCCTGTTTTAGATTAGATGTCTTTGGGCAAAAACGTGATACCTTTTGAGAATATCGTAATTCGGGTGGTGTCGGAGGAAATGAACCTCTGCACCTTCTCTGCAATGTGTTTTTGGGCTGTCTCATGACAGATTTTGTCTGTTCATAGGTAGGAGTGGGGCCACATATACTGTACCTCATGCAGTCCACACGAGTTGACCCTATGCTGGCAGACATACTGGCATCCTGCCATGAAAGAAAAGATCAACTTATTTGAGTCTGATGGGATACAGTATCTGTGATGTCAACTGATTAACAGTAAGAAGAAATGTGTGTCGGTTCATCATCATAGTCATCATCATCATCATCATAGCTTGATGCTGTTGTTGATAGAGGGCTCAAATTCACTGACGGAATCATGGATTCCACTATGAACTGATGGAGGACGGACCCCTCCCTGAGAAAGCACAGTCAAACAGCTGTATTTCAGAAAGACATTGACCTCCAGCGTCACTTCAAGAAGACTGCTGCCTTTTTGAAGGGGTGGCTTAGCATGTCCTCTGCTCTGAACCCCAATCCAACATGTGTGGAGCAACTCAGGCAGATGACTTCGCAGGAGAATGGATGAACATCCAGTCAACACATATGCTATGCTTCTGAACTCAGTATCCCGTAGGATCAATGCTGTTCTGTTGGGATGGCTGCTGAACTGTAATGGGCCCCAGTTGGATGTGGGATGTTTATCTCATAGTTTATCTGCCTGCCTTTATGTTATGTAACAACCTGGAGCCCAGATACGAACACAAGTTAATGATTGAAACTAACCGGTAAACTAACCGGCTGATTGTTTGATAAATTGCGTTCACAAATATAATCTGAAGTGGTCACAATGTCATTTGATCTGTCGTTCATAGATTCAGAGCAGGAGGATATGGACATATGGTGGCTGCAGGAACATTACCACACTGTCAAGATCAGTTTTATACTTATAAATGATGAATGGAAGTCTATTTTTTTGCAGTTAGTACTAGCATAATTGTGTCAGTCTGACAATTAGAGGCTCATTTGTATTACTTAAAAAGATGCATGCAAATTGTTACCTCAAGTTGAGCCAGTGCTTTTTTTTTAGAGTGTAATAATTATTTATGATATTTGTTTCACATTACCATCTAAACAAAATCTGTCTATGATAATGATTTGTTCAAAATAACGCTGTTGATTTTCTGAAGAATATTAACCATATATTAATTATATAGGCCTACACGACAACAGAAAATAAAACCAATAATTCTGTTCACAATTTGAACTCTAACACTAACCTTATAAAGACCTGATAAGAGCAGTGTTGAAGAACCAAATCAATAAGCATTATCAATAAGTTTAGTAGTATACAATCTAAACCAAACTTGTCCCTGCTGTTCTGAAAGTGGTTCTCGTAATGACTGCACTATAAGGCTTGGTGTCAGAAAACTCAATTATATATTTTATAGTTTTGGTTTGATTTGTGAAATTCCAGTTTTGTTTGAGAATGTCCACAGTGCCTCTAATTCAGCTGCTTTGAAAGTTAGTGAAATACTTGTGCAGAAAATGTGTCCTCACTTTTGAGCACTACTTTATATAATTCAATATTTTTGTCCCCCAGGTTTTATTTATAACTATTTAGGCGTATGTGTCAAGTTGGATACATTGAATGCCAGTATACTGTGATTAAGAGAACTGTCATACATGAGGTAGGATCTTTGCATCATTGCTTCTTTGATTAGTCATACTTTATGTATAAATAACATCTTGCATTTCATAAGAATGTTTCTTTCATTCTAATTGGAATTTTGACATTTCTTTCTTTATCTGCATGACTACGTCCAACATGTCCATGCATGAACAAAAATTACATGTAATGATTGTGAATAGAAAGCGTTTTTCCAGAAACATGAGAAAACCCTGGTATGTGTTAAAATAATGCTCAATTTCTTCTGCAACAGTGAGAGTCTTTTGGAGTATTTTTACATATAATCAGTCCTTGGGCACAATGCCATTTAATTTCCAATGAGTTTTCTATCCCTCATCAAATAAACAGGCCCATTTCTGAGACAGAGGGCCTGCTCATTTCTGGTGGTTACGCTTCAGTCTTACAAAACATTTAAAAGACAATAAAGTGCTTCCTCTGCTGAGTTCTTGCCTGTTGCAACTCTTTTATTTCCGATTCCAGTCCATTCCTCCTAAGGGGTAGTGAAGTGAATATTCCCATGAGGTGACATCATATCTAGGTAATGCATGTCTATAAAAGCTCAAAATGCTTCTACAAGCCTACGCAAAACATTACCTGTTGTCAAGTTGTTTCCGTCTATTTTGTGACTCGAGTCGAACGTATCCATACAGTACAGCACTTTGAGATTAAATGAGGTTTAATATATTGTGCGCACGTAGCAGAATTGGGGTTGTTACTAAACTGCCAGAAAATAGCTACGTCATGCACATCCACAAGACTCTTGCTGGAGCGTGCACAATTGTCATTGATCTTGAAACACATTGTGTATTCTCTGGAGATCATGTGAACTCCCACCCTAACAAGAAGCTGACATGACCCTTAATCTATTGTTAAATCATTTAGGCCATTGGTAGTCATGTGCACACACAAAACCTCAGTGGAATAGATGCTGGATACAGATCAATGTGTAACATCCAACAAAGCAAACATTGGATTCTTACCTAATCTTTTATCAGCAGCTTTTTACCTCCAAGGTTTGCCTCAAGCAAATACCCACAAATAAGAAAATAGTGCAGTTGTAATGCAATTATATCTAATATGCATGCAGTAAACATCAAAACACACCTACTTTTATAGAAATAGATTTTTGGATTTTAGCAAATCTCAAAAAGTTGTCCCTTTTGAAGGTTGTGTTTTGAAGGAATGAATAGAGGGAGGCCATATTCACAGAGTGGAATGTCTGTCACCAGTGGATAACTTTATAAAAAATGTTTTCAATCTGAGTAGGCATAGCTGCATGTAAAGAGGAACATTAGGGGAATACGCATTTTCATTCCACATTAAAAGTTTTTATAGGTACTTTTTCAGAGTAAGAGTGAAAAATGGAAGGTTATGTGCATGTAAAGGCACTCAGTATCTAACAATTACTGTTGCAACAAAATATGTCCCTACTTGTACATGACATTGTTATTTCTGGAAAGCTTCTTTCTTTGAGTAAAGGAACATTCTGTCCTGAAAAGGCTCATACAAGGAAAGGTCTAATTCAAGCCAGTTTACAAAATTGAACTCCACCAGTTAAAGGGTTAAAGTTGGAATCAATGTAAAATATCTTGGCAATAGAAAGACAATTAAAAGTAAGGTTTATCTGGGGGTTTCATCTTGGCATCAAAAGACACCCCTGAGCTTAATTTTGGCATCAGACATCAGAAACAAATCACCCAAGGTGTCAAATAGGTTTTTTAATTACATCACACCCCTGTGTCTCTCTGTCTCTGTTTTTTTTTTTTTTTTTGTTCTGTTTTTTAACAAACACCTTCCCATAAGTAACAGACAATGACACAAGGTAAAAGCTCTTGGGAACAATGTGTTTTTCCTCTTAACACAGTACTGGACTACATCATGCCCTATTGTTTTTATTTCATTTTACTGTTGCGCATTTTGTGCCTTAATTCAATAGACGGTAATAGAAATAACACCAGTACTGGATTTATGCAACAGCAGAAGAGAAAGTAGGATGAAAAATTACAATCATCTCTTTCCTTGTAACAGTTTTGTTTTTCTTCCTCTCGGTGCCCTTTCCTGTCCGGCTGACTTGACATGACGCTCTCTTTGGTATCCTTCGTCGAGTTGCCCTCCACTGCTCTACCTTCCTTAATTTCCTTCTTACACACCCTCCTTGCCAGATGTCCTTTCTACCAAACACACTTCACATTAGCTTTCCTCCTCTTCATTTGGCTCCCATCACTTTGTTCCGTCACCTCATGTCTACTCCTTTAAGCTCCCTCCCCTCACTCCCTGCTGACTCAGCAGCTGGTTTTCTGGGGTTATACCGATTTGTGCGTCAGGTGGGAACAGGTGACGCCGCAGGCTGCGCGCTGACCTCACTGTGTCACTTTCACTCCGACTCACATCAAGTTTGCTTGAGACGCCGCCTCTCTCCTTGAGGCTCCTTTCAAGCTTATATGAGCGACGGAGAAAAAACAGAAAGTGCAAACTAAAGAAACTAAAGAGGCAGCAGGTACCGTCAGTCATTCAGTTTATAACTGCAAGATATAATGGTATTTTTTTTAATACAGTCAATCTATTTGTTTCCCCAATGGGGTGTATGATCATCATCAGTTCTTTTAAGAACCCATTATTGTAACCTTTTCTCATGATGTTTTTTTTTTTTTTTTTTTTTTTTTACACTTTAATTTCAGTTTTGAAGTATTCAGGATTTTGGAAAGGCATAGTAGCAGATACAGAATGTTCCCGTTACCATGGAAATTTACTTTCCACCTCTGCCTGTGTGCACTGTTTTTATGTTCTGTCCATGTTGTATTTTTGCTCCATAAAGTTATTTCAGCATATTTCAAATAGTTTCTCACTGTAACAATCTGTCACTGCATTAAACACACAGACTCACACAGAGCACCTGTTGGCTCAGTAACTTATTAGTATGGGTGAGATTTGTCTGTGGAAATAATGCTTATGTTTAACAAAAGATGAGCATTATTAATGTTACTGTGTTTGTTTGCTTGCTGCTGTGACTTTGACAGAGCTGCTTAACTCACTGTAAAACCAAACAACATGATAATTAATTAGTAAATAAACAGTAAGTAATAGTAACATTAGCCCTAAGCTTATCTTTTGGTGTTTGGTTGGCTCATAGTAGTCTGAACTTTGGCCATTGCCATGTTTGGAACCTGAAGTGACCATTTTTGTACAGAAGGGGCTGAACCACAACAGCAGGGGGAATCAAAATGCTACAAATGTTAACTTACTGACTCAGTAAAACAGTAAACTTCATCAGGCACTGTGTAACAAGGTCATTTGTTGTTAGTGGAACTGGTTAACCCCAATTATACTGGTGCTGTCCTTGAAGAAAAAAATATATTCCATTTCATTAAACAAAAATAAACTCTGAAAGTCTGATTAAAAAGGGGATAGAGCTGTCATATAGACCTGTCAATCAAAGCCTGAAATGGCAAATGTCAAAGTTTCTATTTGACTTGAAATCTGATTGAAGGAGCAATAGTTTAAAGATGCACCACCAGCAGTACCAGCAGTTTCATGCCCAATTTTCCATAATGAAAAATGTTCCTTTGGTTAGTTTCATTTTATTGGCAGTACATTGTAACATTAGCAACACACACCAAATTCACGTCAAAATGAATTTAAATTGTTAGGAACATGGCTACGTGAGACTCTGCTCGCCTCTGCTCGCCTCTGTATTTTTGGTTTATTGTTGGAGCAGTCATTAGAATCCAACAGGACATTAATAATTGAATTTGGTAAAATGATGCTGTGCTCTAACCATTAATTTTCATGATTTAAACGTTTAAAAATCTCATTATCTTATTAATATGATTTTTTAATGTGTTGCACACAGATGGACTGCTGACATACCTAGTCCAACATGTCCAAGGACGTCTTATCCAAATGGAATTATCTGTCAGTCTTATTCTGTCTGTATTTACCTCCCCTTGTACTAATGGCAAACCCTGTAAGATGTAGAAGCTGTAAGTGCTTTTCACAGTATTATGACAAACGGTGCAAATAGACACACGCATGGATAACGCAGCATGACCAAGAGAGCGCTAACAAGCAAAACAAGGCAGGAAATGGTGGAGTGAAGTTTTCCCATGAGGCTCAGAGTCAAATTTAGAATGGAGTGTCGAAACATTCCCATTAGAGTTACATTACATTCACCGTCTGTCATCAAATATTCATCTGCTCTAAATGTTGCATGAGTTGTGAAAATTTTGTTGATAAATCAACCTCAATTAAATAATTACTTTTCAGTTATCTTAAGTTATCATTTTATCAAAGAGTGATGAATATATTCGCTTTTTTTTAAAACAATCTCTGTACTTTAGGGCTGAGCACTAAATCGGTAATGATAATCATTATGGTATAACTTTTCTAATATAGTTTCTCTCAGTCTTTCCTCGGAGATCAGTAGCTGTGATTATCAGTGTATATATTTTTTAATATTTTAATAATTATTATTGCAATATAGAAGCTTTTGCCTTTAGTGTTTTGTCAAATAAAACACAAAATGCTTGTTTTAATTTTATTCCTGTATATTTTGATATTGAATAATGATTTTCTCATTTCAATAGTCTTGAATGTTCAACATCTAGATTTGTGAAACTTAGATTTGCAAATTAGTGCATACTAGGTTTCACAGAATTAATTCAATTAAATTGAATTTAAAAATGAACAAAAAAAAGAGCATTACAGTCAAATCACAGAATTTGCACTCTGTGTGTTTTTGTCTTGTTACATGTATTGCATCATTTTCATCTTGTTGCATCTTTTACATTGTTTTTGGTTGTTTTGGTTGTTCCACCATTGTTTACATTGTTTTTTGTCTTTTAGGAAATAATTCAAATAGCCATCTGGTTTCTTAAACTTCGACACAGGACCAAAAATCAGCCTTTAAACTTGAAAGAAATAATGAAATGGCAATGTATAGTTAGAATTATTGATATCAACTAATATGAAAATGTATTGTCATGGTAACATTTATATCCATGCCAGGTAGTTTTGAGTATAGACAAACCAGAGCGAACAGATAATGTCATTAAAAGAAAAAAACTGGAAATTACACGGTGTTCAAGGACAGTGCTTAATATGGTGAACTTTAAATTGGAAGGACTCACTAGCTCAGTATTAGAAGCACATCTGCACAGAGATGTGATCAGCCAGTCAGCTTTGAGGAATCATGAAATTCCCCTCTAAATGATTTTCTTTGGCAAAGTTAGTTCAGCTGAAGAGAACAGTCATATTACAGGATCCATATGTAAGGTTCGGTTGTGCTTATGTGAACATTGTGTTAGATGGTTTTGGACTTGAAGGATCCACATGCAAAAACCAATGCATATGCAGGCTGTTATGATGGATGTAGGCAACCAACGGTTGTTAGCTTAGAATTTATAATATGATATAGATATGATATGATATACGAGGGTAAAAAAGTTCTAAGACAAATGCCATAAATTCAAACTGAGTCAAACTAGTTCAACAAAATTCTATCAAGAAGGAATTTTTCGGTGGAAACATCACTTGCAGAAGTGTATTCACGTAGGTGAATGTTATGTAGAAAAATAATTTTGTTACTTTCAAAAATAACGTTTTTTTTTAATTTGTCTTAGAACTTTTTGAATTACCCTCGTATGTGAGCTCTCAAGATGCTAAATATGCTAACACCCCTCTGCTATGTACTTGGAATATTCTTGCCAATGCGGTAGAAAAACTAATCATTATTTTTAATTCAGTCTTGCTATAAAACAGAAATGATGGCTTCAATATGTTGGTAAAACAAAAATTAAGTACAGGTTTGACAACCCCTGTCTACCAACAAGATCGTAGAAGACCTTTTCATTCAGATGTGAAGCATGACTGTGATCCTCTGCAACAGTAAAATGAGCATATGTGACTGGTCAAGGCAAAATGACCTCTGGATCAATAGATGAATGTGTGTGTGTGTGAAGAATGACAGTTGGGAATTCTAGCCGTTGAATAAGATTCACTGAGTTGTATTTCAGCGAGATAAGGACTTTGTTATTTGTAAGTGCCAGTCGAGCTCTTGGGTTAAGCCAGAGTTGGATTTACTATTGGGAGCATCAGTGGGCTGGGATTTTTGCCAGTCTGCAGAAAGATCCTTCTCAGGCAGATAATAGCACTGTTATTCTATTTTTTTTTTTTTTTAATCCTTCCAACTATCACTCTAAATTACGAAGTCACGGTTGTAAAATAAGAAAAATGCTTCAAGTTCTGGTTGTCTAATAACACTTTTGACGTGTTCGAGGTGTATCCACTTTTCGTGCATGTGAGACTCTTCTGAACATGCCAGATCCAATCACCAGAGGGGAATTTAGTGTCTCTCTGCTTCCTGCTCCAGTGGGCAGATAAGATTATAGCATTCAGATTTAGAAGCAAGACATTCTCTCTCTTGAGCTTAACTAGATCTACACCGCTGAAGCTTGTGAAAACTTCAGGAGCGCTATATATCAACAATATGCAGCTGCACCTTAATGTGTTGATTTGTTGACCAGCTTTCAGTATGGTGTCCCTTTCGTCATTAAAACATTAATATACGGTGCAATTTTCTCGTGCTGTTATCCTCTCTCTCAACATGTGCTGCTGTTCTATAGAGACATTTCAGCACTGATGAAAGACGTACGAAGATGCTTTGCTTAAATAAAAGCATGAGTACAACAGAATTACTCATTCTCTATCATCTTCATTCTCTTCCACTTTTGCCTTCATGAAAACTTCCTCTTTGCATCTGTGGCAAATGCAAACCTCCAAAATGACAAAAAAAAAGACAATACAAACAATAGAACATAATATGATACAATATACATTTTTCTTTCATTACATGTTGTATCTCATCATATCACACAGTCCTACTAATATTAGTAGTATAATAGCATTTAAGCGTATCATGGAGTGGAGTATAAATATAAAGTTGCATTCTTTTACAAGCCAGGCAAGGTCTGTGACATGCAATCCAGTTTTTCCTCATTATTTATTACATAGTATGAATGAATGAATTTTTGTTATTGTGTCTTGCATATAAAAAGAATATAAAGAGAATATGAAAAAAAAAACCAAGAATATGCCCAGCCCTTACATGGGCTTATAAGACACCAAAAAAGTAGAACCCAAAAACGACATGCCAGACAGTAGGCACAACAGTAAGTAGTAAGCTGATTTTTATGCATTCATCTGTGATATTTATTAAACCGAAGGTATTAAACAAGATTACCATTGATTATGACATATTTTGTTATACTCAATGATATTATGGTCTTATATGCTGTTCCCTTAAAGTAATTTGAAAATGTTTAAGAAGAAAATGTGCATGCAACAGATAAATATAAACCTAATGATGTCTAAACATTGACGCAGCAGGTACATGTTCCGTTCAAGTTGCGTGGGTCTCTCAGCATGTGACTGTTACACTGTTGCTTCTAGTGGCATCTTATAACCTGAAATGATTCACCTCCTTGATATAGTTGTAATTCTATCAGCCATGGGCCATGCTGTAATCTTATTATCTGTTGTTAACAGAGTTGGGTTGGATGGGGGTTGGACAGCGATGGAGATCTCCACGGGGCAGATTACCTCTGCATTATCCACTCAGAATAGGACATTATCACCTATAACGAGCCAGAGGTGTCAATTGATCCAATCAGATTGTCCCTCTAGTGATGCGGGCCACTCCCATTGTCAGTTAATTACAGAGAGGATGAGGCACCTTACCTCGGTGGGTAGAGCAACCACAGCCTGCTGGTCTAAGACTGCACTGCACATCCCAGGATAACATATTCAGTTACAGCAGGGGTGTTAAACATATGGCCCGTGGGCCAAAACCGGTCCTTCAAAGGTTCCAATCCGGCCCATGGGATGAATTTTCACACAGAAGATATTAAGTCAAGGGTGCCTTAGTCAAGGGTGTTTTGGTTCCAAACCACAAAATTTAACAATATTCTGCCTGTTAGTAAATGTTTTGTCTTTGTAGATCCTCTGTGATCTGTAAGTTGTAATGCACATGTGCAAATTAGAAGATGAGGCATAATATTGTTAAAATTGCACTTATTTTTCTTTAGAAATTTCAGGTTGCTCATGGGAATTTACATTTTTTGTGAAAAGATAGTTTGTAAATGTAAACATTTTAATTGTTTAATTTTACTTTTTTGCAATAAAACAGGAGTTGTTTATTATTTATTTATAAGTGACTATGTTGTTCTTTCACTGATTTAACAGGTCCGGCCTGTTTGAGATCAAATTGTGTCAAATGTGGCCCGTGAACTAAAATGAGTTACAGTATTGAATAAAGGTTAGGAGTCATTTCACTTTGAGCTCATAAACTTCGTATACATTAACAACAACTGCTACACAGTTACTGCAACATGACATTCAATGTTCATTGAATGCTCATTTGTTTATTTCTTCATTGCATTAAATATAAACTCATTCAGTGAATCAGCTTCATGTCAATTTAATATTAGTCTACCTCTGCCTTTAAAGGCTCAATATGAATGGATCTGTCTTGTGCAGGGATCTAGTCATTTGACACAATGAAGGCCTTGGGAGTGAGCATATTATTCTGGCTACAGGGCTGGACAATCTGGCCAAAAGATCATGTAATGATCATTTGAGGTAGACCAATGTGTTGTTTTTTAGGTATTAATGGGCATCTCTTCTGATCTCATGTCGATGTAGACATGGCACCACCACTCGCCTTTGCTGCTAAGTTTCTCAATAGCCACTCGTAATGCAAGAAAAGGCCCAACCTCACTTCTTCCTCCTTGAACCAACTTGTAGTTTGGAAGTGCTGTCTGCTGGGTATGGAGCTACAAAGAGCAGAGGTTAATATCTTAACTCATGGCAACATGAACATAGTACTATAGGGCCAGACACTGTACATTAAAGCCTGTTGTTTATAATCACTATCAACTACTGTCCTATCTGAACCAGATTTGCAGGACACACCAATATGATTTAATCTATTGACAACAGCAAGAAAGCATGTTATACACATTAGTTATTTCAGTCTAGTTTTACCCAGAGAAATTTCTACAGAAAATGCAGAAAATTCCCTAATAAACTATTTCAGTTTTATACATGAGATGTGGAAATAACTACAGAATACTCAACAAATCTTCATTTATATGAACTCTGATGAACTTCCAGTTTCACATTCCTCTGCAGTAATATTACAATAAAAGTGGTTTTGTTTTCATGATTATTTGTAAAGATATTTCCATTTTATCAGTGGCTTTCCCAGCGGTGCACAGTAGTCATGACAAGACTGAAAAGAGCTTTGATGTTTTAATAACCCAACTGTCAGATCAACACCTGAGTCACAGGTTGTGCAGGTTTGTCCCAACATTCGTTTAACAATATTGGCTTAGTGCGTTGGGTTGTTAATGTGACCAGAAGTTGAAGCTTATCATTCTTTGCAGCCCAGCATTTTTTGTACAGACTTCCGCTTGAGTGGGTTCAGTATTTAACACTGTCACTCTTGCAGGTAGAAGGTCCTGGTATCATCCCCAGTCCAAGAAGGCGCTTTGAGCGTGGAATTTTCACGCAACCTGAGTTCATGAGGGGTTTCTCAGAGTCTGATTTCCACGTCAGGAACCATGCTTAGTAAATTAGGTAGTGTTATGTGTATTTATTTATTTATTACACTTTTTTGGAGTAGAAAACATAATATAACATGCTTAGGACTAACACACAGTTATCCAAATTGGGTTCATTTTAATTGTCCTTCTAAACACCATTTAGAGTCACATTTAATTCATAAAACATTCTGAGAGTTTTTTTTACTCCACGCCATTTGGTAGCAGCGACTCCCAAAAGAAATCTGATAACCCTTAACATGGGAAGCAGGGCCAGTGGATTGAACTGGGATCGGGACAAGGTGTTCTTCAGCAGGCAGCCTTTTCTTACCATTTGGTAGGAAAGGAAATTTCACATTTACTTGCATGCTTTTTTTTTTGTCACATAATGTTTCTTAACTTAGACCTGACCAATTGAAGCAATCCGGATCATAACACTGCCCTTACAGGTGTGTACTGTAGATACTAGGCATGATGGGCAGTCACTTCATCCACCTCTCTCCTCACCCTGATGCGCCCATCAGACCACAGGACCTTTTTCCATTGAAACGCAGTCCATTCTTTATTCTCTCTATCAACCTGTTGTTAGACAGGGTTAAACAGCTTGTTGCTATCAGTAACATATTAATCATGGCAGTATTTACTAAAGGAAGGCTCTTACCTCTTTGCTTCATTAAATCCAGGTGGTGACTTTTTTTTTGTTTTTTTGTCCGGGCTGTGTAAATGTGACATAGAGAGAAAGCGTCGAGCTTTAAAATAACTCTGCCCCCAGTAATCACCTTTCCTTTTACCACTAGAGTTGTATCCACATTAAAAAGGTCACATTCATATAAGGGGTGCTAAACTCTCAGCACATTGTTAGGTTTATGAAAGAAAATGTTGCATTAATTCAAACACAGGCTAAAGGCTACAGTACCCTTCCTGTAGTTGGTGACAGTTATTTGTCAGCCTCATTACATCCCACTACGGCTAAGGGTAGTTCCAGTATGTATTTATGCTCCATCATTACTGCACCACTGTTTAGCCATTCAACATTAAGGCTCATTTATGCTCTCCGTTAAAGACGCAGACGGATGCGGACGGAGCGTTCTGTCCATCTTCTGCGTACATTACTTGAGTAATTCTGTCAGTTTCCTAGGACCTTGTGGATGCGAACCCAGACAGAATACAGAGCAGTACCACCGGGCACCGTGGAGGCAGTGTTGAGATTTGAAGAGAATAATTTCCATAAATAGTGTAACTTTTCAAAGAGCGACTGTGTGAGTTTGTGAAAAACTACCAACATATTTATGACAACTACCCTTCTCAATATCAACAACAGTATCCACTTTAGTAATACCTCCTCTGTCGTTGCCATGTTTGTTATTATTAATTGACTTCTTGTTCTTCCCAAAAAACTTTACTCTTCTTCGTTATATTCGACCATTATGTCAATTCAGAGCGGTGCCCTCTGGTGGATTGATTGACAAAATGCTCATTCCAACACATTGGACGCATGGAAGTATGAAGGCAGTGGCGCATGACAACATTAGAAACGGACAAACCTATTTACACATATAAAGCGAGTATTAATGAGCCTTTAGACAGTTTACTGAAGGCAGTCGGAACGTCTGCTAAGTCTCTCAAGAATAATCAACATCTGGTGATGTAGCCTCAGTGGTTCTGCAGAATGGTGGAAAAAAAAAAGCTGGTGTGACTATACAGAACATAGTGTACTGCATTAACTACCCATTTAATACCTAGGCGTGTTCTCCCTTGGGTGCAGTCGAGTATAAAATGTCAACTTAGGTCTGACTAGCCTACACGTGCAATGTTGCAGGTCCAGAAATAGAAACAAAGGTCAATGTGGCATAAAATTGACATCAGATCGCTTAATGTGGGAATGATAATGAGATGACCTTTCATCAGGAGCTCTTCTTGCAAGGGTGATTTTAAGCACACAATTAAGGAAGGAAAAGTTTCTGCATGATGTCATGAATCAAACAGAACCTTTTGCCACAGAAGTGAGGTATCATAACATCTTTTTTTTATCTATTTTGTACAGAAAACAGTCTGTGCATTTTTTTGGTTTGGCTTCCAAAAATAAATGTAACTGTATTTTTTTAATCTGGTGTGTTGACTTTGCCAGATTTTCCTTAGTTCTGGCCACAAAATGTTTTTCTGTCATAATCACTGACCTGTTTGTGCATGGCCCATAAATTTGTACAGCTGCTCAGAAACAGAAGCAGATAAACCATGGGTTTTTAAAGCTCACTTGATCTAGTCCTCCTATTCTGCAGCCCTTTAAGAGAAGTAGTGCGTTACAAAGCAGGCAGAGATAACACCTGGCTGCTAAATTAGTATAACTGGATGCATATACATACTGTATATTCTGTACTTCGCAGTTGTTGCTTCATTTCCACCATCCAGAAATGTGTTTATTTTCTAGAAATGCACCCATCAAATGAGTAAATAAACCAGTAAAATGTAAGTACACACCCTTGTCATTGTTTGGCGCCTGTTCCACTGAATCAACATACACTACCTGTCATTATGATGGCCTGGCTCTAGTGCTCAGTAATTGCTACAGGGAAAATGACTGACTGTATTTCATATGAGCCAACATTGATCTGATTTGACATATGAATTGGACCACAAACAAACTAATGTATCGCATATCACCTGATATTCCTCGATCAATATTTGGCCACCAGGGCAGCCAAACACGAAACAAGCACAAGGGGACCTTCATTTTGTCATCGTCGTCACCAATAAACAGCAGTCATTTGTGTTTCTTTGAAGATAAATTCTACCAGGTTTTATCAGCATTTGACTTTTTAACCTTAAAGCAAAAGTATAAAAGTATTGAAACAAGGCATTTAAGTTTAATATTTTAGACTATTTTATTTATTTTAGATATTTAGAGGCAAAACAATACCGTATTTTAGACTATTTTATTTATTTTATTGTTTATTTATTTATTTTATTATTTATTTATTCATTTATTTTATTTTTTATTTTATTTTTTTTTTTTTTTTACACTAAGTTTAATGTCTGAATGTAAAGTGTTATGTTAAATGTTGGTTTGTGGTAGGTTCCCTCACACACAAACACAGAACTGCATCAACATTAGTGCATGAGTAGAATGCACTGAATTCCTTCTGTTTTTAATATTATTCTGCTCACGCTGGTCGTGAGATACTGTTATTGGCTGGAGATACAAACTCAAAGTCCAAAGGTCAAAGGCCAGAAAACTCCCAAACACAGCACAAAATGAGTAAAATAGAAAATAGAGTCAGAGGGCAGGGTCTCAGACTTCTATGACTGAGAAAAATTATTATTGCAAGAGTCTGTGTATTGTTTTTTGTTATTCAGTTGTTTCTATTGTTATAACCGAGCTGACAGATATTCACTGATGCTTTGTACATTAGATATGATATTGACAGTGTTTGATTGCAATGGTGTTGTATCTGCAGGAATAATGTATATCTATGTGTACGGTCGCACTGTTGACTATTATTGTTTTGACTGTTAAGTGTAGTAGTCAAGACTCTGCCTTTTTGATGATTGTTATAGATTTTATTTCCGCTTGTAATTATCTACTTGAATCTCATACTTAAAAATCACACATCGTTAGCCTGATAGCATAATTGCCTAAGTCATACACTATGTAGACAAAAGTATTGGGACATGTTGAATTCAGGTGTTTCTTTTCTAATAGGGGTCTGGGCTACAAAACAATAATGAGAAATGTCATAATATAGATGCATATTGTGATAATTATCATTACATTGGTTAGTTTTGTTTATATTGTTATCTTTGCTTCCAAAATGCTTCAGAGATAGTTGTTACTTGATTTCTCTTAATAATTCTCTTGTTTTTTGTATTATTTTTTTTTTATCCATGACTATGATTTTAAATTGTTTTGCCTCTAAATATCTAAAATATTTTTTGTGCTCTGACTGTAATAATTTTCAACCACAACTAACTATCTACTTTCTTCACATCTCACTTAGGAAGAAAAATCTCCCATTAAACTTTAAGGAAATACTTATGTTTACAAATTATATGGACAAAAATATTGGAACACATTGTGGCTATAGCTGTAAGACATCCTGGGGATTTGACATATAAAAAAAATGAAATCAATGTTAATAATCAATATAATATTTGTCACAATATAAAATTATATTATGACATTTGTCATTATTGTTTTGTATCCCAGACTCCTGTTAGAAAAGAAACACCCGAATTAAACATGTCCCAGTACTTTTGTCCATATAGTGTATGAGTTAGGCAATTATGCTATGAGGCTAACGATATGATATAAAAATGATTATTTAACACAAAGTGACACATTTGCCTTGTCATATTTTTTCATCATTAGAAATTCATGTGTGCCATAGATAGTACAGCAGCATTAAATACTATTCTGACAGCCAAGTTTAAAAAAAAAAAAACTGCATTCTGATGTCAGTGTAGGCTATTTTGTGTTTGTAGGTGTGTGTACACAAAATTAGCACCATCCACAGTGAAAACCTATAAATATCTTGAATCCCACGTGCACTGGAGCCTATAACCCTTTTGCATCCTACCTACTTCAGTACTACAGGCAGGATGTTATTAAAGGTTACACAACAGAGCAACCATGATGTAAAATAGATTTTATTTCAGTTCTTGGAGTATTTAAATTTTTTTTTTTTTTTTTAAACGCACATTGGCTGCATTTAA